>JRUC01000307.1:0-25525 GCA_000806385.1 Leptographium procerum
CCCCCCCCAAAAGGCCGAAAGCACCGCCACCCAAGAACGGTAGAGGGTATCGACACTTATTTCCCAATGGCCTACCTAGCTCTTCAATCTCGGTGAATGCTGACTAGTACGAGGTGTATGCTGAGATGACTGTCGGGTGATTTCGATATCACAAACGAGCTCAGTTTAGTCCACCCACATATGGATTAGTCCTAGAAGAAGTTCCATTTGTCACGTCTCGTCGTCGTACAAGATCGTTTGTTTTTTCCCTAGTATCGCGTGTTTGCAGCAGCTGTTTCGACGGTTCTCCGGTTCCTCCCTAAATCTGCATACCGCTATCTACACATCAACGCATGGAAAAGTCCCGTTTCTGCCCAAGATGGCTGCCCGCTCAAACAGCGAGAGCTATTATAACATTCTCGAGATTTCAGAAACAGCAGACAGTTCTGCCATATCGGCTAGCTACAGGCGCCTGGCGAAACTAAGGCACCCGGACAAGAGCCTAGACAATCCTCAGGCTACTGCTGTATTTCAGAAGGTTGTTTTGTTCTTTTTTATATTTCTCATCCTTTCTCACTTGTAACTGACTTGTATGCAGCTTCAGGAGGCATATTCTATTCTCATAAATGCCGAGAGCCGAGCAAACTACGACCGTACCAGGCCACGTCAGTCACACGAGTCTGCTGTCCCGAGAAAAAAGAATACGAAGTACAAGTTTTACTCCTTCAATGTCGGTGAAAGCTGGGAACGAAGGACAGCATCAAGCCATGATGAAACTTCTTGTCCACCGTCAACGCACGACCCTTTAGAACGAGATATTCGCAATATTCGCAGACAAGTCAACGAGGATGAAATTGCTCTATTTAAGGCAAAGAAGGACGAAAACGACATAGTAAATGAAATAGACAACGTGTGGAGGCAGATCCATAGCACAGAAGACTTTATAAAACAAGTCGACAATGAGCTACTGTTTCTCGTGAAAACCCCGGGGTTCTTGGGGAGGGGTTTTAGTCACATCGACGGCCTGGCAACAATAAGAAGCACTCAACGGGTGGGGGGAGGTGAAGCCACTTTGCTAAATCAGCGGCACAAACTCAAAGAAGAGATGGAGCAGCTGCGCCAACAGCTGGAGACAAATACAGCCTCATCAAGAGTGCATGTCACAAAGACCGAAGAAATTACTCTTAGAAAAGCCCAAAGAGAAGAAGAGCTGCACGATCTCTGCAAAGCTTGGCGAGCAAGGGAATTTCATGGAGGCGAAAAAACCGAGTCAGATAGTTGGAGTGGATGGGACGGCTGGTGCTGCTGGGACCGTCAGGAAACAGAGTTTGGCTGGGAAGAAAAGCAACAAAATGCAAACAAATGGTGGGAAGTAGAGGGCGAGATAGGAAGCAGCTGGGAGCCTTGGGAACCCCCTAGTACAGGCGTACTGGGAGACGACAGTATCAGCGTTGATACAGATCTGATTGATCTCCAGGAAGCAGACTCTGGCGAGAAATCTGGTTTCCGGAAAGAAGACCTTCAGTGTCGAAAAACGGAAGATAAAGAAGACGTTGTGTCTTCTCCAGAGTCTGTGTGGAAGGACGAGTCTAGCGGGACTCTTCCTAATCTATATGAGAACGAGGACTTGCAAAATAAAGACGCTCTAGACGATCTAGAGACTGTACGGTGGTCCGGGACAGTTAAGAGCAGAGAAGCTGTAAGAATCGGAGAGAGCTGTGGGAATGGATGGCTGCAGGCTTCATGGCAAGAGTGGTGGTGAGCGGTATGGGTACAAACTGGACGACTGGCTTGCAGATATGTACAGAATGGACTTAAATGATTTGTATCATCCCAGAACTGAAAAAGGCTCCAAGAGAAGAAGTGAGTCATCTAGAAGCCTAGTCTATCGAGGGGGTACCACGAGCTTCTAGAGCATAAACCCAAAAACTATCACGCCCTCCAGTACAGAACCTATAAGCGCCAATGCTGCTTCCAATGCTATTATATGGACAAGGCCACCTGATCGCAAGGAAGAGGGGGAATGTTTTCAATCTTCGGTCTAGGGCGTCCCCGCAGCTGAAAAATTGCAGTTCTCGCATAAATCCTTATAGGTTCTTAATGGCATCCAGGCTCAAGTCTCTGTAAGCAGCTCTGAATCAGGACTGTGGCCATGATAATGCTGCTCTCTCACGTTAGCTCAACCTTCACATCGTTCCATGCCTATGAAAAGACGAGAAAGATGATCAACTAGAAAATTCTTCGGCGCCAAAGACTTGCTGGACGATTTTGGCGTTACTTTACCCTCGTGTAGCTATCGCCAATCTTAAAACTGAGTCTTAGTTTCCTTGAATTATGCGCTTTACAGTAACATGAGGATGGTCCACAATCCAGATAAACGTTACGAGTGGACGTCGCTGGTGCACTGTGCGAGATGTTTTCCGAGGTAAAGTCCGATTTAGGAACATGTCTCGGCTCGACCGTTCTTGGCTTCCGATGTTAAGCGGCATAAAGTTCAGCGGTGTGAAATGGGCCATCATTATCAGGTATGGAGTACCGCTCAATCGGGTACACTTGCACTTAGGGGTCTAGCACATGGAGCAACTTCACTTAGGGGTCTAGTACAAGGAGCACCTTCACTTAGGGGTATAGCTCCAGCGACTGGCGCGGACCATGTATCAGTAAGAAGCAGTGCTAGTTACCTAATGGCAGCCTCAACGGTCCAATCGAAGGTGAGACGGCAAGTTGTGGCAGCAAGTTTGTCTGATAAGAAGCCAGGTGGCATAAGACCAAGAGTTTCCAACTGGGCCACCACAAACCGAATCGATCCGAAGGGAAAAATGAGGAGGGTAGAATCAATATAAATATTTGTCTGTATCTACGTCGTAGGACTTGCAAATTTTACCAGATCACTGAGATTAGCTTCACTTTTCTGGGCAAGGGATTAAAGTAGCAATTTGGAAGTCAAGCATTATTGGCTTTGTTCTGCTGATAGTCGCGCTTGCCCCTCAAACAACGTCATCAGCCGCATTCGACGAAAAATTTCGTGAGACAACAAAACAAAGAGAAAGGAGTTCGTTCCTTTCTTCAAGCTGTTTCTTTTGTGGTCAAGAACCAATCCCCTAGAAGAACTCCTCGACACCATGACTACTTCAATGGTGAAGGCTAAATTTTTGAGTCATCAAGAAGACCTTGGTATTGTTGCTGTAGGCTTCTCTGGTGGCCAGGTAAGCAGAGGCATGAAAGAAAGTGTGGCTGAACTCGGTACTGATGCCTCGCGCAGTGCAAACCGGGCGTTGATGCCGCTCCCTCGGCGCTCATTGAGTCAGGCCTCCTGACCCAGCTGCGTGACGAGCTCGGTTACATGCTGCACGGCGATGACAAGGTCCACCTCTACTCGGACCTCGTACCGGAGTCCGACCCGGATTATCGTGGAATGAAGAATCCACGTGCCGTTTCCAACGTCACTCGCCGCATCGCCGACCAGGTGTACGAGCATTCCCGCCTGGGCCGCTTGACCTTGACCCTCGGAGGTGACCACAGCATCGCTATAGGTACTGTGGGTGGCACTGCAAAGGCGACCCGCGAACGCCTTGGCCGTGAGATTGCAGTTATCTGGGTCGATGCCCACGCGGATATCAACACCCCTGAGGCCAGCGGCAGTGGCAATATCCACGGCATGCCCGTTGCTTTTCTGACTGGAATAGCCGAGGACAAGAACGAGGATTTCTTTGGCTGGCTGCGGCCGGAAAACCGCCTTAATGTCAGCAAGTTGGTGTACATCGGCCTGCGCGACGTCGATGCCGCCGAAAAGCGCATTTTGCGAGAACACGGTATTCGTGCGTTCAGCATGTTTGACATTGACCGATACGGCATCGGCCGAGTCATGGAGATGGCTCTCGCTCACATTGGCTCGGACACGCCCATCCACCTCTCATTCGACGTCGATGCACTCGATCCCATGTGGGCGCCATCGACTGGCACGCCTGTGCGCGGTGGCCTGACGTTGCGCGAGGGCGACTACATTTGTGAGTGCATTCATGAGACGGGCAGCCTCATTGCCGTGGATCTTGTCGAAGTAAACCCCAGCTTGGCTCCAGAGATTGACTTGGGCGCACACGAAACCGTTCGTGCGGGCTGCTCCCTTGTTCGGTGCGCTCTTGGCGAGAGCCTATTATAACAAGCGGATTGCGCATTGAAATTAAATGGACCGGCGAATATACCTTGTATGGATTGAATGATAAGATGGAATTGAAAATGATGATCTTACTGTAGTTTAGCGCTTCTGCGAAGAGTTCCAGAAGTGTCGAATAATTTGGCTGCCGTTCGAAATAAAACGATGGATAAAAAAAATGCTCCCTCCCAAGTGATTTCTTTTCAGAAGGGGGCATGGCCAGTAGTCTTATTCAGCAAGCGAGGAAGTCACGAAAATGTGTATGTCTAGAATTATCGACCCTCTCTGTCTTCTAACCCAGCTATGCTGTGCGAATATTGGAAACCGGGAAGCAAACCCAATTGTGTTGCAAAGCAGTTTACGTAAATTATCGCCTGCACGAGTATTAAGCTGGAATCTAGCAGACAGTAATATGTAAGACACATCATCTAATCGATACATTTCTCTTCAAAGACGGGCACATAGCATCCATACGTTGTTAGGGGCAGAAGCAACCACGATGAATGAAAAGAAAACGCACTATGCTTTTTAGGAGCCTCTCTCTTATTAGGCTCCAATGCAATGGCTTCAAATCAGTTCATATATCGCTCAAGGAAAGAATCGGGTTCTCCGGTAAGATGCAGGATCGAAACTATCGTTGGAAGTGTTGTGGTGTTCTTAGCTATTTGGCGCATTTAGGTTTTCCAAGTGCTAAGGAACTCGAAGAGACCCGGTATAATCGATACAAGAGGCTCTAGCATGGACCTTCTCTCCCGCAGATAAACATGATGGCCGGCTGGAAGCTCTTGGGAAATCTAATGGGGATAATTGTGAGCACGGGTACAAAGTCCCTGCCCCGGGGCGTCCCATTTAGCCATTCAAATTCATTGTTGTCACAATCAGACCTGAGCGGCGACGTGCTGTATGAAGAGGAGCTGTAGCTAGCATGCTCACAAGCGAACGTCATGGTTCTGGTAGCTTGATTGGCCAGTGTTTTGATTTTTGCGCTACTCAACATCGACGCTATTTCATCGTTTCGGCAGTTTTGTGGGAGAAGGGCCAGAGCGTATAGACGACTAGGGCGACAAATCCCGAGGCTGTGATGAAAGGTTGAAATCAGCGAGAGTGATGTTTGTGGCAGTGGCTCACTACCTCTTACATCCATAGCTGAAACATGCTTCAACGGTGGTGTAGCAAACCCGAGATTGCGCGCACATGTCTTTGGACCACTGCATAGCGTTAGAGCTAAGAAAAGACAAAACTCCACCAGAGAGCATTTGGATAAGGCTAACGTAGAAACATGCGAAATTGATGCACTGATGTGTGACCTGGGACTGGATGTGACTAGTGAAAGTACCGATTGCTGCGCAGAAAGCCTACTGTTGTAGGCTAGCTGAAGATGTTGTTGCAGCTGGTAGCATGTCGCTGCCATGCCCGGCGGCGAGCGAAGGATACGGACACTAACTTGGAGAGACAAAAGAGTCACTGGTGACATTGTCGTCGAAGATTTTGCTAAGGACATTAGCGCCACAGATTAGACCAGGGTATGTGCATACTGTAGTTGGTTGCTGGACATAGACAGGCTAGTATTTAATCCGGGCACCTGCAATAGGAACAAGATGATATGCTGTAAGATGACCGGGCCATCTAAATTCTTACACTGGCGCCTGTTTGCATAATAAGGCCCTGTCCTAGAGTTAGGAGAAGTATCGAAATGGCTCATGTTCTGATCCGTATTGCTGAGAAGCATCAAGACCAAATGGCGAGAGGATTTGAAGGCGATAGCTAATAATTTCAACTACGGCAGAGGCCATGTCAGGCTGTGAGCTCAGTGGTGTTACCACAGGTCTTGTAGAAACATACCTTGAAGTGAGGTTTACACGGAATCGGTTTTGAAGAGGCTTGAACGGGTAAATAATAGGAAGGGTAGGCGCGCGAGCTAGGGATGCCGCCCATCCGTCCGATCTCAATGAAATGAAACCGCTCACAAAAACGAAGACTCAGAGCTTGCATAATCCACAATCTTCAAAGCAGAACACTACGAGGTACGCTGCTATCGTTTCTCGCAGTTGTAACGGGCCAAATTGCAGGCATTTCTTGATGACATGAATGGCCATGGCGATCCACTGCCGTGTCTGTTGTGCCTTTGGCGTAGTGATCGCTTCCTGGAATTAGCTAGTAAATAACAATGTCATTGGCTTTTTCGGGTTCTGAAGTAAAGAAATCCCTATTACCATTCTTACGTGGGGGTCGGTGGCAGTACACAATCTCCAGGTGATCGATAATCGGGACTAGAAGACGACTGGGCGCGGAGCAATTTGCAAATCATTTCATGCTATTTTTCGGCCGTTAAAGACCCGAACTCCATATGCTGTCCAGCCTAGAGAAACTAAGCTCACAAAGGAAGCCACGCAAACGAAAACAAGCAGAGCCGCCAGCCGATGACAGATTTTCATGCATGTACCCTGTTTTAGACTTCATTGCGGAGGTCGTGTATTCGATAGTTCATGCGGGATGTGACGAATACATGGCCGGGAGGATTTTTCGCATCTACGTAGAGGGCATCTGCCGGAAGTGAGTGCTGATGGAATGTATCGGTCTTCTCGCAGTTCAATAGATGCTGCAGGCCCGGTGGCTTTGTCAGGCGGAATATCCCCCAGCTAGACAAGTCAGTTGAATATTTTGTACGAGTGCATTCCAGAACAGACACAAGAATACTCACGATGGCTCATGGCTCGGAGAGCACACAATGGCGATGCTCTCGTCCATCATGATCTGGTAACCAGCCTGCGTATGCAAGTCGCGAGAGCTCATAAAGCACGTCTGCGTGGGATGCGTGTGTATCCAGCCGATCTGTAACAGGTCCTCTTTCTCAAAAAAGTCAAACGTAGCTGCCTCGTTCGTAGTCTCGCACGTATCCGGCGTACCATGCTGCTCAGGGACTAGCAGGCAAGTGATGAATAGCGCGTTGTTAATGTTGGTGCCACAAAGAATACCACAGGTCTCGATGCCCCTGCCTGTGTTTTCAGCTGCAATGCGAACAAAGTCCTTGCGCAAGCCCTCCGGCAAAAATATCGGTCGTACAGGTTTTTCGTTTTCCAGATAGCCAGCGGGCCGGAAAGTATATGTCTCCTTTTCAGTGGCTGCTATATCGTTGCTTGTCTTTGGCGGCAGTGGCGGTTGTCGTGGAGGATGGTCGTTAGATAGTGGGGAGGAGCGCCTAAACAGGGTTTCAGAGGACGAAGCCAACTCCCTCCGAGGTGGGACAACAGGTGGAATGGACGGGCCACCAGAGAGAGCTGTGTCATAATATGTGCCTTCTTTTGGAGGTCGCGGAGGGCGCGCGCCAGTGACTCCGGGAAGGTAGACGGGCTCTGGATCTTTTTTATCTCGGGTTGACGAACCCACGTTGTATCGCAAAGCAGTTGGCTTTGAAATCGACGGATAGTGGTATATCACAGGCACAGGCTGACTGTGCGGGTCCTCACTGCCAGCTCGCTGTCCTGAATGTGCCTCATCGTTTTCACGACGATCCAACTGGCGCCTCGCCTGCTCCATTTGACTTTGGATCTCGCTCCCATTATTGTAGGCGTAGCCGGACGCCTCTGTTGCTGCGCTCCCAGTTCTCCGCCTGACGCCGTCCTCGGAAGTATCACCATGCCGGCGCGTGTCCCGTCTTCGGTTCAGCTCCTCTGTTGCAAGATCCACTGCAAAGTCCTGGTGCTGGGACGCATCGAGAAGGGTCGCCCGTGCCTTTGCGTTCCATGAAAGCGCAGCATCTCTTGCGGCAAAGCCCTCGTCTGGCTCTTCATCTTGGACATCCGGGTTCCGGGTTGCCTCAGGATGTTCTGCAGTCCATCGGTTCCGTGCTTCGATGAGATCTGGTTTAATATTTTCGAGTTCAACCAGCACGCCATTTATCCTCCTCTTCGTTGCTTTAAGTAATACACGCCCTCGTGGTGTCTGGGCTTCCGCAAGGTGCGAAACCCTGTCGAGATACAGGATTGAGAAACGAAAGAGAAGCAAGTACGCCTTAGCAAAGTTCCGCTCGCGTAAATAGTTTCTTCCCTGTAAATGATGGCAGGTGTGAGATGAGGATTATGCGCAGTCTATCGCATAGTATCGCCAACATACCTCACGATACAAAGTATCTAGGGCGCCAACATAGTTCTTCAACGGGATCAGAGGGTTGAATTCGAACCTTTCAGCTTCCTTAGCTAACTCGCTTGGTTCCAGCGGCGGAAAGGCCGATCGCATTTGCGATGGTCTGCTAGGCTCGTCAATCATACTAAACTCTGTTCTCCAAGGGTCACCGGCGTAAATCACCGGCGTGATGTCTCTCGCGGGGCTGGCGGGATACCCATATTCAAATTGTTATCGCCCCTCCCGATTCGATTCGATAAACATTAGTAGCTGCTACATATGCACCCTTACGAGTACAAGGTACGGAGTACTCTTTTACTTTACCTGTTTTGTTTTGTTCTCCACTCCGAAGAGAACAAGCCGACAACAGTGCCCCTTCGCCACAGTGGCCAGAGAACTAATGTGGCGGTGCCATCCAATTCTACTCAAATGACATCCCCATTGCTACGCGCATCTTACAAATGCCTACCAACGGCATACACGTAGTCGTGGCGCGATGATAATTTGTGACAAGCCCATAAACTGGCCACCTTGCTTACAAAAAACCACACATGATTAGGGAAGTCCTATTGCATTGCCTGTGCCCCGTGTACCCCGTTTACCGCATTTCGTCGTGTTCTGTACTCGTATGTTCAACCTTCCTTTAGGCGCACTTTGAATCTTTAATTTTCATTTCGTTGGTTGGCTGCATAGCATTTCCAACAAACTTGTGCCAAACAACGTCCATTTCGAGATCGCACAGACATGAAACCCCTGCTACCAAGCTGGGGACTCCCCCACGCCCCCTACTGTGCCACTCATCTGCGAAGAAGTCTTCGAGTATGTGATATCGTAAGATATATTGCAAGGTATGTGGCCTTCTTCGTTCCACCTCTTCCGAAGAGATGTCGCCCCGAATACTATAAAGAAGCCCAAATACTTCGTACTGCTCTTCTGCTGTTTTGTTACCATTGAATTTGCTTGCCGCACAGCGCCCAGCTCCATAGTTGCAGTACACTTCGTCTTCTTCATTCTCGTATATTACTTGCATAGACAGCCATGTCTGAACAAAGCCGTGAGAGCTTTGTTCATACGCAGTGCAGAGGTGTGTTAGCTTGCGTATATCACCTTTCTCTATTCCCCTTGCTGATATCTTCTAGGGGCCATGACTCTCCTCCCACTGTTTTTTTCGATCGATTCGGGCCAAGTGTACACCCAGAGCGACTCGACCCTTCGGTCTATACTAGACCACATCCTAAATCAAATCTCAACGGTTGATGACTCTCTTCATCTATTTGCAACACAAACCACAAAAGGATGTATTGTGGACGCGATATTTGACACCGAAACTCTTCCTCTGGTAAACGGAGACGTTCCCCGCGCAGTGGAGATGCTGGGCCCTCAAGAGAAAGCCCGTCTCTTGGCGCAGGGAACCGCCAGCTGCATAGCTTTCGCTACACGCTTGTCTAAGCTAGACACTGCTATCACCACCGACGTTCTTCAGCATGAACTATGCAAGTTTTCCACTTCGAGACAGCTACGACACGTTCGACATACTATGGAGCAAAGCCATCTATTCAACAGTTGCTTGATGATGGATCAAATTATGGATTTGATCATAGAAGCAAGCCGTGAGATCAACACAGACTTGTCGCCAAAATGCGCTTCCTTTCAGGATTACGAGGTTGATGCATTCAGCTTGGGTTATGAAAGACCCTCTAGAAACATGGGCTTGCCTTGGGGGTTTACGTTTATAGTTTTGAATTAGATTTGGCATACTTGGATGTCCAAGACGATTATCGTTTGCATGGGATATCTAAACACGCGTTCAGTGCTTGATTGCTTATATTTGTCGTACTTCAGCCTCTATTTCTCATTGCTAGCACTATTTCTTTCCTACCGCCGCAACTTGTTCTGTACTTTGAACAGCCAAGATTCGGTCTTTGACCTTGTCGAGTTTTTGGTCAGAGTCTTTGATCTCACCGTCGAGCCGGCTTCTGCCACATTTGTCAGTGTAAAATGACCACGAAAGATGGCGGTCAGGGGCATTACGCACATCTCCTTTGTTATAAAATCGAGACGGCCCTTAACCGTGCTATCTGCCTCTATTTTGTCTTGCTTCAGAAGCACTGGACCGACAAGTTTGTAGATGACCTCGCCATCTTTCAGCTTGTCAAATTCCTGCCGTATCTTAAGTCAGCACCGTTTATCCAATAAAGACACCGGGGGAAGTGAACCTTTTTGACTCCTTCATTTTCAGTCCTCTGTGCGTTCAGCCTCTGTTGGGTAGCTATCAGCTTCTGCTGCTCTGGACCAGAAGTGATGTTAGTGCGAGACAATATAATTCAAATAAGGATAAATGTCCACCTTGTTGAAGCTTTGTGAATTCATCCGATAGGCCTTGAAGTGCCCCCTGTACTTCAGCTGAGGCCATATCCGGAGGTTGATTGTAAAGCTGGAATGCCCGCCTATGCCCTTTGTCTTGACTCGTCCCTTAGGCTAGTATGTGGGATATGCTTTTTGCTGTTCCAAGGCCAAGGGTGAAATATGAGTTATCGCTCTAGTATCTTCAAGCCTTTCTGCGTGGCGCAATGTGGCGGTTCTAATTACAGCTAACCGGAGATAACACATGTGGCGTAACGATCTTATATTATGGTTACCCCGCCAAATGGGCGGTTTTCGCTTCTTGAAATATCGCAGTTCCTTAAAAGTTGTGGCGCATCAACACGCATTAACACGATAAACAACTAGGTACAATAAAACAGTTACCATATCATCATCACACCTCTGAAAGCATTGTGAACTGTACTGACAATCATCGAGTGAAAAGTGGCTGTCCTCCTATATATTTCATTGCTTCCACTCCCAATCGAGAGCCCGACAACAACCCTTCGGCAGCTTGCCCTGCGCGCTCGCGACCATGTCGAACACCGACTTCCTCGGCAGGGCGATCGAACAAGTACGCAAGGCGATCGAAGCAGACAATGCAGCTGAGTACGAGAAGGCCTACCAGCTTTACTACTCAGCCTTGGAAATGTTTATGTTGGCGCTCAAGTGGGAGAAGAACCCTCGGTCAAAGGAGATGATACGCCAAAAGACTACCGAGTACATGGATCGTGCAGAAAAGCTAAAATCACACCTGTCTGATGTCGATGCCAAGCGAAAGAAACCAGGCATGGTCGGTGCCAACGGAGCTTCGACTGCCGGTACTGGCAAAGGCAAACAGGGAGGAGAGGATGCTGGCGGCGACGGCATTGACGAGGATAGTAAGAAACTGCGCAGTGCACTAGCTGGTGCCATCCTTCAGGACCGCCCGAACGTGAAATGGGATGACGTGGCTGGTCTGGAGGCTGCTAAGGAGGCACTGAAGGAGGCCGTGCTGCTACCAATCAAGTTCCCCCACCTCTTCCAGGGCAAGCGCCAGCCATGGAAGGGCATTTTGCTGTACGGGCCACCTGGAACGGGCAAGAGCTATCTTGCCAAGGCCGTGGCTACGGAGGCCAAGAGTACGTTTTTCAGCGTCAGCAGCTCGGACTTGGTCAGCAAATGGATGGGCGAAAGTGAAAGGTGGGTGGCCTCTGTTCGTCTTTGATTCCACACCTTTGGCCGTTGTAGCTGACATAATCTCTCCTGTAAGATTGGTCAAGCAGCTCTTCAACATGGCCCGCGAGAACAAACCTTCCATCATATTTATCGATGAAGTCGATGCGCTCTGTGGCCCCCGTGGCGAGGGCGAATCCGAAGCGTCACGGCGCATCAAGACCGAAATGCTGGTTCAAATGGATGGTGTTGGAAAAGATAGCACGGGTGTATTAGTTCTCGGTGCCACCAATATTCCTTGGCAGCTTGATGCCGCTATTCGGCGGCGTTTCCAGCGTCGAGTCCATATCAGCCTGCCCGACATTGCTGCCCGGACAACTATGTTCAAACTTGCTGTCGGCGAGACCCCCACCACCCTGCAATCCAATGATTATCGCGAATTGGCCAAGCTAGCGGAAGGCTATTCTGGTTCCGACATCAGCATTGTTGTCCAGGATGCACTAATGCAGCCTGTAAGAAAGATTCAACAGGCAACACATTTCCACCCGGTAAGCTTCACTCCCGATAAGCATCACATCCTCATTCAAGCTCTGGGCCTTGAGACCACTACACACCTTGAAGCTAAGAAAATGTTGCAGGTCACTGTCGACGGCAAACGGAAGCTGACCCCTTGCTCGCCAGGGGAACCAGATGCGGAGGAGATGACATGGGATGATATCGGGCAGGACGAGCTACTCGAGCCGACAGTAGACATGAAAGACTTCGTCAAGGCTATCAAGGCTAGCAGACCGACGGTGTCTAAAGAAGATCTGAAAAGAAATGCCGAATGGACAAACGAGTTTGGCAGTGAGGGCGCTTAACGGAAAGGGGGCGAAAAACAAGCACATCGGAGTCTGGCGTTGTACGCATTCACACAGCAGATGACATTCGACGAATATTCAGCTATGCATATAAGATATGGTTACATATAAACTCAATGGTAAATATGGGGTCTTGCTTGTTAAAAAATCAGTTCCAACATCACGCGCCGCTGTAACGACATAAAAAAATGCCATCACATAAAGTCATACATGGTGAGGAGGTACACATGTCCATCAACAAGCACTTGATTTAATCTCTCCTCGAAGGTAGAGAGTAGATTGAGCGTTCACTCAAATAATTGAGCTGATAGTATGCCCTCAAAACTCCAAAGCCGGATCCACCTAAGAACTCCAACAGTAATGAAAACGAGCAAGGAATGAAGACAAAGTATGGCAGGCAAGCAGTAAAAGATACATCCAAACAAACAAAGCAGATGGGAAGAAGCGATTAGTCGCACATATTGGCAGGCAGAAACATGGCTTCCCTTAGTCAGCTTCCGACTTCTTCTTCTTCTTCTTCTTGTCGGGGCTGACCTCCGCGTCGACCTCCATGGCGCTCGCATCCAGCGATTTGCGTTTCTTGTCCCTCTTGTCCTTCTTTTCCTTCTTGTCTTTCTTTACTTTCACAGATTTTTCGCCGTCCTCGTGCGCATCCGTCATCGCGTGGTCCACTTCCAGCGAGCCGCCATCGGCAAGCACTTTCTTCATTGCCTCTTCCATTGCGTCTTGGTTTGTCATGGGCTTCTTTCCTGAGGCGAAGAACTCTAGCCGGTCCTCCAGCTGCTGCCGCATTGCCTCACCGAACCGAGATGTCGGCTGTTCGCTGAAGCTGTCCACGCGTGCTGCAATACTGCACTTGTTGGCGAGGTACCGCGAGATCCGGCCTTTGTGGCGTGTTCCCGAGCGGCCAATAAACGAGCTTTGATAGATCAGTCCATACTTGGGCGTGTTGCCCTTTGTCTTCAGCGCACGGAAGAGAGCCTTCTCCGCGCCCAGAATCTGTAGAGTAGACGCAGGGTATTTGGCCAGATTCGTAAGAGAACCCGCATGGGAAATCAGACGCGCAGCAACCGGGGTGCCCAGAATTACCTGGAGGTTGGGCGCCACCGTGTTCATCTTCTTCTCCAATGCGGAGCCAAGGGACTGTCGATACGCGGCCATTTTAGTCACGTTAGTGGCGAAAGACTTCACCATTTCGAGGTCAGTCTCGCTAATGTCCTGACCCATAGACACCTTTGCCGCATCAATGATAGCCTGCGCCCGGTCACCGTCTTCTTCGATGACAGCAGCGACATCATGTAGCTTGTCATCCGTGAGTGTCTTCTTGTCTCCAATGACAAGTACCAATTTCGCATATGTGACATTGTCTGAAACAATCTTGACAAGCTCGGGGAAGTGCCAGCCATACCACTCACGCACACGCATGCAGCCACTATTAATACTCTTGTCCAGGTTGTCGAGGGTGGCAATCTGCTGGATGATATGGTTGTCATTTTTGTGGATGTTGAACTTGACTTTAGACCGAGAGTATGCGTGACCCATACCTAATTGCGCACGCCCGACATCTCCCTCGTGGAGCCCCTTGAGCAGCTTCTCAGAGTACTGTCGGATGCCACGAAGAAGGTTTGCGACCACTTCGGACGTTTCCGTGGTTTCGCATTCGATGCCAGAAAACTGACTGGTGATTTCACCAGCTAGCTTTCTATCCGCCACACCGAGGACAACCTTCGTCTTCTTTCCGCTTGCCTTGGGGAGACTCAGCTCGAGAACAGACGCCAGATAATCAGTGAGAATCCCTTCAGATAGGTCGTTTATGTTCTGAAGGCCTTCGGCATGGTTTCTGGACATCTCGTATTAGCAAAAGAAGCGATGCATTTGATGGTGAAAACATCACTCGGGCTTATAACTGACCTCCAGGGCGAGAAGTTGACAAGTTTGATCATCTTGCCGAACTTCGAGAGGTCGGTTATTGACTCTTGGACCTCATTCAGCCGGAGGCCGACGCTGTCAGCCTGATGAATGACTTCGAAAATTCCATATCCAACAGCGGATTCGTGGAGGAGATAGTTTATGGTCGCCATTGCGAATTGCTGCTGCTCTTGGTGTTTTCTCTGCAAAAAATTCGGAAGTTAAAATTATCAGTTTCAAAAGAAAGCCTTTTTTTCCCTACGGCAATAAAGCGCTGCTATTTTTTTTTCTTAGCTCCAAAAATGGAGCTGGAAGGCGGTGGAGCAAAGCTACGGATTTAGTATAGTCCGATAGTGCTCGTCAAAAGTCGGGTCACCTTTCGCAGTTTCAATCACAGCTTTTACCGTCATTAGTAATTAGGATCATATACCAGCCATATTGCGAACATGTCTTGTCACCAGGGTTACAGAACGGTTGCTTACTTTGTGAACTGGGCTATTTACGCTCGAGAGCACCGTCCGCAAGACCTCCCATTCGAACAACTCACCCATATCCTCTACGCCTTTGCAAACGTTCGCTCTGAATCTGGAGAAGTATTTTTGACCGACCCTTGGGCAGACACAGACATTCATTGGGAGAATGACTCTTGGAATGATTTGGGCACGAATCTATACGGCTGCCTGAAGCAGCTCAACCTTCTTAAAAAGCGAAACCGTAATCTCAAGATACTGCTGTCTATTGGCGGCTGGACGTATTCGAGCAACTTTGGGGGTCCAGCCTCTACGCCCCAAGGCCGTGAGACGTTCGCAAAATCTGCAGTCGAGCTAGTGAAAAATCTCGGGTTCGACGGTATCGATATAGATTGGGAATATCCTGAGGACTCATCACAAGCAGCTGCATACGTTGCCCTCCTTCAAAGTTGCCGTATAGCATTGGATGAATATGGTGCATCTCTAAGCCCACCATACCACTTCGAGTTGACCGTGGCTTGTCCAGCCGGGCCGCAGAAGTTCAAAATCCTTGATCTTGGGGCCATGGATCGCTTCTTGGACTTTTGGAATTTGATGGCCTATGACTACACTGGTTCCTGGGACTCTACTGCCGGCCACCAAGCGAACTTGTTCCCACACCCAAACAATCCGTCCTCGACACCTTTCAGCACTGTTGCCGCTATAGATTACTACACATCCCAAGGTATTGCCGCCAATAAGATTGTCATTGGAATGCCACTTTACGGTCGTGCTTTTGAGAACACGGAGGGCCCCGGCAAGCCATTCAGCGGCATCGGTGAAGGTAACTGGGAACGAGGGGTATATGATTTCAAGAAGCTGCCTCTAGATGGGGCAGCCCAACACGTTGATCAGGCTATTGGAGCCTCATATTGCTACAACCCAAACTCTAAGGTGCTAGTTAGCTACGATACTGTAGAGATGGCGAGAGTGAAGGCACGATTTATCGCGAGCAGGGGCATGGGAGGGGCTATGTGGTGGGAGAGCAGTGCTGACAGAGGAGGCGGCGATAGCATCATCAGCAATGTGGTAGGCGCACTTGGAGGACGGCACACTCTTCACCAGCAGCAGAACTGCATTGCCTACCCGAGGACGAAGTATGACAATCTGAGGGAATCGTTCCCAAACAACTAGCGACCGGCATCAAATCCCAAACATAGCGGGAATTTGAGAGGACTAGAATACAGGCGCAAAATGAAAACTAATTGCACATATACATATGCCTGAAGTTGATAGATGTTTTTTTATTCTGACTAACGGATCACACACAACTTCCGTAGAACACGCAAGCTAATAATAGCCGACTAGCGTTTGGAGGACGCCCATATATCATCCTCGCCAACTCTTTACCCAATTGGCAATTTAGTCTTTTTCTCCGAAGACGTACGTCAGATGGCAACGACCGCAATATTGGCGGTCCGGCATGGCAGCCATGAAGACACCAGCGCCGCACTATACTGGGTATTAGAAATGGGAATGCAATAACGAAAAAGAGGGCCTGTATTCGAGAAAAAACTTACAGTCTCATTGGGGCACTCGCGGCGGAGGCGTTCGATCTTGCCGTCATTGTCGACCTTATAGTACTTGAGGACAGCCAACTTGGTCTTCTTGTGCTTGTGCTTAATCTTCTTCGGGGTGGTGTACACCTTCTTCTTGCGCTTCTTTGCGCCACCACGGAGCCGTAGCACCAGGTGGAGAGTGCTCTCCTTCTGGATGTTGTAATCGGAGAGAGTCCGTCCATCTTCTAGCTGCTTGCCGGCGAAGATCAAGCGCTGCTGGTCAGGCGGGATGCCCTCCTTGTCCTGGATCTTGGACTTGACATTGTCGATAGTGTCGCTGCTCTCGACCTCAAGGGTAATTGTCTTACCCGTGAGGGTTTTCACGAAGATCTGCATGGCTGCCTGTGGGTCAAAGAGTTAGATTGATATTTTGAGGGAGAAATTGTATTGCAGTCCCTGGCCATCATGACCGCTGCGAAAATCAAAATATACAGCAGGCGCCGATAAAATGTAGAGCGGGGGAAGTTCAGAGTGAGAATCACGTATTCTCGCTTTGTATCATGATGGCCGCAGAGTGGTGCCGAAGACGTACCTGGCAATAGTTGTGGCTATTGCGTCCTAGGCAATCTTCAGAAATTATTCGAGTTTGTTGAGAGTGAAGAAAAGTTTCGGAGGCTGGGATGCGAAAAAATAGTGAAGATGCCAAAGTTTTGTGGGGCTAGTTTTTACACAGTTCTAATAAAGCGGTTTGTCTACCTAGAAGCATCGTTATACTGTGCGTAAATATGTGCGGTCCTGTATGGCGTTAAGCTAAGAGTCACGTGTGTAGGGTTATTGGAAGGGGCATTGCCCTGTTAGTTTTTTTTTCGATGGATTGTCTTCAAAGGCATTTTTTGTAGTGGAGTTAAATAAGTCCATTTTCGTTCTCTTCACACCACTTTACCCTCCATTTCGAGAGCACCCAAACCGCAAAAATGGTCAAGAAGAGAAAGAACAAGTATGTGAACTTCATATAAAACAGTAGAACGGAGAATATTTGCAATTGTCGCGACCAATACTGACCTTGTCCGTCACAGCGGCCGCAACAAGAAGGGCCGCGGCCACGTCAAGCCGATTAGGTGCTCGAACTGCTCTCGATGCACGCCGAAGGACAAAGCTATCAAGCGCTTCACCATCCGCAACATGGTTGAGTCTGCTGCCATTCGTATGTTTTTCAAGTCGTTCCAGACAGCTAGACCGTAGAGGTGGTAGCTGAGATTCAAATGAAATCGAACAATGCTAACAGAGTACCAGGCGATATCTCGGATGCCTCCGTCTTCGCCGACTACACTGTCCCCAAGATGTACCTCAAGCTGCAGTACTGCGTCTCTTGTGCCATCCATGGCAAGATCGTTCGGTACGTTTGCCCTCGGGAGAGGCAACCGTGTCTGGGAGTTGAGAGACGACCTGGCACGAGCGGCTGAGAAGAACCTTGGCGACCAATTCTCTCCCAGGAGACAGATGTGTCGAATCTCGGTTTGACGCATTCGTTCTCGACCCCCCTCTCAACCACTACCAAGCCGATACGATCTCAGGAATGCTAACAATATTGCAGTGTTCGTTCTCGTGTAGGCCGCCGCAACCGTGCTCCTCCGCCGCGTGTCCGGTACAACAAGGATGGCAAGAAGGTGACACCCACTCAAGCCAAGACAGCATAAAAGCGCTGGCATGGGATGATGACAATTTTCAGAGTGGTTTTCGGTGGTTAAACGCTGATAGGAGGCCTCGGAAGGCATCTCCAACTACCACATTTGTATGTCTAGCTTTTACGTGTAGCTACGAAAAAGGAACAATGTCGAAAGTTGTGACGTCGCAATATTTCGTGATGCATCCAATCTCGCCGTGACTTTGCAGTCTGTGGTTGACTTGACCTAACAGATGCGAAAGGCATTAAAACCGCCCGGTCACTCGTACAGCATGGCCGTCAAATTCTGGCCTTACTAACGGAATCTACGGCGTGCGGGGAAAAACATCAAAGTGTACTGAAACACTGGCTGAGCCGCTGAAAACCGAGATCGTACCGTTGGCTAAAATGCTTATTTTGACGCGATCGGCTTCTAGCGGTCTTCAAGATCATGGCTAAGATAAAAGGTGATTATCTGTTAAATATCCTGCTGTGCCCAAGTCTCGCAAGTCTCGCCAATTTGCCTCGATACAAAATCACGAAATGGAGTTCCATAATGCACATCTCGCTTATTGGCTCCCAGCTATTTCGGCAGCGCTGTTAACTTACGTACGCACAAAACATAACTAGAAGTGGCCATTACTGCTTGCATACTAATAAAATGAAAAGGTGGTCGGCACAGTGATTTATAGAATCGGGTTTCACCCGATAGCAAAGTATCCTGGTCCCTTCTTGGCTAAGATATCGGACGTATACATGCTCTACTATGCCTGGAAAGGCGAGCGACACCTTGAATTTTGGAGGTTGCATGAGAAGTATGGTCAGTAACCGGGTGATTGCGCAAAGCAAGCCTCGTTGGGTTCAAGTGGCTTACCAACGCAAATGGACTAATATTCCGCAATGAAGGTCAAGTTGTGCGGTTTGCGCCCAACAGTCTATCGTTCAACAGTGCCTCTGCGCTCAGGGAGATATATGGATATCACGCCAATGTGCGGAAATCGGAGTTCTACGATGCTTTTGTCCATCCGGCACCCAACACGCACAATACTCGTAACAAGGAAATACACGCCCGCAAGAGAAGGGTTCTTTCTCAAGCGTTCTCAACCGGAGCAATGAAGGAAATGGAGCGGTTTATTCTTACTAACATACGCACCTTCTGTGACGAGATCGGCCGTGGCACCTCCTCCAGCTTTGCTGGCAGCAAGGGGTGGTCTTCACCAAAAAACATGGCTGACTGGTGCAACTACCTCGCTATGGATATTTTAGGTGACTTGTGTTTTGGAAAGAGCTTCCACATGTTGGAAAGCCCAGACAATAGATACGCCATCGGCCTGGTTGGCATTGCTGCACAGAGACATCTTCTTGTAGGTGTGAGCCATCTCTTTCAGATCTGTTCGGCCATTATTGACATCGATGGAACCAAGTGCGGTACCATGCCGGTCATCGACAAGCTCAGTCTCGACAAGATCCTCTTCCATAGAATTTCAGAAGGGAGAGCTCGATACATGGCATACAGCCATGCACAGCTCGGCACACGGACGAAATTAGGGGACAATGTCGACCGTCGCGACTTCTTTTACCATTTGCTCAAAGCACGCGATCCAGATACAGGGGCTAGGTTCAGCATGTCCGAACTGTGGGGAGAGTCAAACTTGCTGTACGTTGAGTCAATGAAAGCCTTGGAATTGTGAGAATCAAGGGCATTGCTGACGATCATGAACGCAAGTATTATTGCTGGCTCAGACACTACCTCGACCGCCATAGCAGCCACGCTCTTTTATCTGGCCCGAAATGCTGCAGCACTGGCTCGCATAACTGGGGAAGTGCGCAGCACCTTCACCACGGTGGAGGATATCCGCCAAGGACCTCAGCTGACGGGATGCATCTACCTCCGTGCGTGCATTGACGAAGCAATGCGACTTTCACCATCTGTCGGGGGTTTGCTACCACGTGAGGTGCTATCAGGCGGTATCCAACTCGGAAACGAAATGGTTCCTGAGGGCACCGTGATTGGCACGCCTCACTATGCAATTCACCATAATCCTGATTACTTTCCTGAACCATTCGCTTACCTTCCAGAGAGGTGGATTGCAGGATCGTTCATCCCGAAGCTAGAATCACCTGCGGAGCTGATGAGTGTTAGGGCGAGTATTGTAACTGACGAGGGGGTGAGTCGTGCCCAGTCAGCGTTTTGCCCTTTCAGCATCGGCCCTCGTGGCTGCATAGGTAAGGGGCTCGCCTATTCTGAGATGACCATAACACTGGCCCGGATGCTATTTCTTTACGATATGCAGCGCGCTACTGGGATCGCGGACCCGGGTGAGGGCAACCCCAACGCAGTTTGGGGACGTCACCGGCCGGAAGAGTTCCAACTAGTCGATACTTTTACCAGCTTAAAAGATGGGCCTATTATCGAGTTTCGTGCCCGGACAGAAGCGCGGTTGGCATGAGTCGAACGAGGGCTTCTCGGAAAGCCACATCAGAAGCCCCTGACTAAGATGTTCTGACGTTTTTTTCGAAGAGGCTAGTCGGAGCCAAATATGTATTTCTTTCAAGTGATAACTCAGGTGTGTAGTTAGTAAACTGTGATTCTGCTCGTATACCATAATTTTGACATTAAGCTACACAAAACTGCCTCATTTTATTGTGATTTCTTCATCATTTACAATTGAATAGTCGACGATGCGCGGAGGTAGCACCCCTTACGAGTACGTACGACGCAAGTCACTAATATGCGCAGCAGTCGAAAAGCAACACTATACGGAGTGGGTCCGTGCACTTTAGTCAGCAATGCGCTTTCATACATAGTAGTACGAAAACATAATATTCGCTTCTGGCAGCTTGTTCTTCTTGCACGCCCTCCGCCTGGGTGATGATGTTATAAACAATATGGCGGTGTGCAAGTTCTGGGTACAGGGAAACTGCAGATTTGGAAGTATGATTCATTGCCTCCTTTTGAGCTCCGCCTTTGCGGTTAGTAACAGCCCATGACAGATTCGTGCAAATTTGAGCATCCGATAGCGAACCAAAACAGATTTGGCGCTTTTGCAGCACCATCCAGCAATGCGACTTCCTTGGCAGCTGGACAGAAAGGACCAGGTATGCGCTTTTTTCCAATGTAAACTGTTTTGTCATCTTACGTGAGGTGTCTGATGTGGCGTGAAATGCTAATCCTCAAACGCGGTGGCCATAGACAACTCCTACAGTATCTCAACCGCCGGGATAGTCAAAGACCTGACGGAGGAGCGACCGACATGGATTTTCTCAGCGTATGGCCCCGGGCGGGACGCACCCGTCCAGCTATTCGGAGGCTCGCAGACAGAACAAAGCTTCGAGGAGCTCCGGTTGCACCACTGGAAAGCCCTTGCCAGTGGGAATCCACAGCCTGCAGTACGTTTCTATAAAATCCTGTTCCTCTTCTCTATGATGCCATGATCTCCATGAGCTTTAGCTGGTGAGCTGATAGTGCTGACTTTCCTTTGGTGTAGATCAATGATATCGATTCACTTCATCAACAAGTCCAGCATCGGATGGAGAATGCATTAAAAAGCCCTGCCGAAGCCATGCGATATGTGCTGGAAGGTGAAAACCAACATCCGAATAGACTAGACATTTGCGAGAGCAACTCGCTGCAGAACACAACGGGGGACCTCGCTACAGGCGGGAACCGGTCAGGGCAACAAGCTAGCACTTTTAGATCAGCGGGGCAATCTTCTCTTGCAAACCCGTTTGCCAAACCTGCTGTCTCCTCTAGTGGCTTTGGAGCAACGCCATCCCCTTTCTCTCAAGGTGCTGGCTCTGCATTTGGGAAACCGACTCAGCTCAACAGTGGGTCTTTTGGACAACCCTCGCAGGCTGCCGAAGGGGCATTTGGAAAGCCGCCCCAGCAAATGCCGGCATTCGGACAGCCCTCGCCAGCAGGGCCGGTTTCGGGGTTTGGGCAGCAGTCACAGCTTGGGGGCATGTCGGTATTCGGGAAGCCAACACAACAACCGAGCACTGTATCGGCATTCGGTCAGCCGTCATCCCTGGGCCAAAAACCCGCGTTTGGAGCGCCATCCTTTGGACAGCCCTCCCAGCCTGCTGCGTCTGGATTTTCGAAGTTTGCTACTCCAGCTCTAGGCAGCACATTTGGACAGCCCTCCCAGCCAGAGCAGCATGCTGGCGGGGGCGTTTTTGGACAATCCTCACAGCTCGGAGGCGGGGTTCCATCGGGGCAGTCTTCTGGTCCGATCAAAGGCCCGTCGCCCTTTCTTGCTGCCGCTGGGAACACGGCAAGGCCTTTTGCTACTCAGGGCAACATCGATTCGACAGCTGGCAGCAACGCACCGAACCCTTTTAGCAGCGCCGGGCCAACTCAGGCAAACCCTTTTGCCCAGGCTGCCCCCAGCTCCAGCCCTAGTGCTTTCGGGCAGGTAAAAGCGATTGCGAATCCATTTGGAGGGGGGAACCAGAGTAACCGTTCAGAAGATCAGTTACGTGCTGGGGTGGCACTCACACCTTCAAACCAATTCAACCCTTTGGGCCCATCTGCGCCAAATCCTTTTCAACAAACTGCGTCAGCTCGGCCCGCATTTGGCCAACCCGGCGGCGTAGGACTTTTTAGCAGTGCTCAAGCGGCAACGACCGCTTTCGCGTCTGCTGCTCCTCTCCAGACGTCAGGCAATGTGACCACTCCATCCGGCAATGGCGGCCCCGGCGGTCCTGATGCAGAACGTCAACACCCGCCTATTCAGAGCTATGCCTTGCATGATACATCAGGTAACCTTGTCCAGTTCAAAGGGCACGCCGTCTCCTACCAGACAAAGGATGGCGCCGTATTCCCAGTCATTTCTAGTGCCGGAGGCAAATCAGCTAAAGTGTGGTTTCCTAATGGCCCTCCCCTGTATAACAAAGACACGGAGTTTGACAGGGAGGCATACAGCAGCGAGATCAAGACACAGTATGATGCTTTTATGCGAACGGGCAAATTCGACAGAGGCCTTATGCCAGAATTACCACCAAGAAGGGAGTGGTGCCTATGGGATTTTTAGTTCTGTGCTGGCCGGGACAAGTTTTTATAGCAACGGTGCGCTTTTTGGATACATCTATGAACACTGATCTGCGTTGACGAATAATACCGAAACTCGATTACTAGCGTTAAAATTACATCAAAACTGTTTCCATCTGAGCAGCAGTACTTCCTACTTAACCGATTGACTCATGGCGGCAAGCGCGATGCATCATAGTGGGGCTACCTGACTTAAAGCTTCCTCATAAGTGCTCTGTAAGATTCTTCGATTCCGACCCGCCCAGACAGCTACAAACTTTTATCTGTCAGCTTTCTAAGATTGAAAACGAGTGTAAACGCGGTGCGCCAATCCATTCCACGCCCTTTTTATGGAGCCGACTTTGCCCTCTTTTGCACCTTTCCCGGCGCCTGCAATTTTGCGAGATGTCGTTGGGCGTGCCGAATGGACGGTCTGCCTAGAATCATGGTTCGCCCTGACAGGAGCTCATCTTTCGCTGAGGGATTCCGAATTCGCAGAGATATCGATGAAGGATGACAGCATGCTACAGTTCCTTGTCAGTTTCCTCCACAGCCTCGGCTCATCGGAGTCAGCGCTACTTGACGGCGAGTCAGCTGTCAAGCCACTCAAGACAGCCTGCTACTTCCTGACTAGGAGGGCCCTACAGCAGCATCTACCTATACACGATAGTTCTCTTATAAAGTGGGAGGTTTTTGCAGACTTTTGCCATGCGTATGGCAAGCGACGAGCCGGCAAGGCTCTGCAGAAGCTGCCCCGGCATGCCACGGACCTGTTAGGCTCATCCCTTTCGGGGCTGAAGAAGTGTCTCGTCAAAAAATTGGATTCGGGCATGCTCGGGGATCTCAAAGCTGTCGAAACATGTCTTCACCGCGTTAATTACCTTGTCAGCGCATGGCCTGGCGCGGCGGCCCTGTTCTTAGCTGGTAGCGACTACATCGATGCGCTGATTACTGGTTTCCGGGTAGCGGGCCTGCCTTTGCGCACGTACATCGTTACAAATGTGTATCTATGCCTGACAGGCCTGACAGAAAGCAGCATGCCAAAATACTCTCAGTTGATCGATGCTCTCTATTCCATGCTTGGCACGGCCATTGAGCAAAATAAGAGCAGCCACAACGTCAACGATTCATTCCTAGGCGAGCTTGTCACAGCTACTCCGGTATTGCAGCAGCTGCAGCAGAGGGCAGAAGCAGCATCAACATCCAATGTTCGAATGATTTCTGTACTGAATGAGCTGGCCAAATTTCGCGGCCCGGGAGGCGCTGGCCTGCGGATACCACAAAAGAGGCACATCAGGTCGAAACTGAACAAGGGCAAAGCACGCGCATCTGGTGATCCTGGTGAACGGGCAGGGCAGCTCCTTGTTCACCGGCTCAGTCAGATCACCCAGATCCAGGACCTTTTCCCTGATTTAGGCTCTGCATTTGTAGCCAAACTCCTCGATGAATACGGCGAGAACTCAGAGCAAGTTGTTTCGCACTTGCTCGAAGACACGCTCCCTCGGAACCTGGCGAACGCTGACCGTTCTGAAAATTTGTATGTGCAATCTGATGTTTGTACGAACTTCTAGTCTCTGTGGCAAATCAACTGACAAGAGAAAGACCATCCAACCAGCCAGGCGAGAGCCGTCATGCTGACCTCGCCCCGCGCCCAACGCCACCGCTGGTGCCAAGTCAGAAGAATGCATTTGCTGATGACAGTCTTGTTTCGCTAGCGGCTGAGATACCTAATCTACATTTTGGCAAGCAGAGATTGAGGAGAACAGCAGATGATATTCTACGGGAGCGCTTGAAAGCACCGAACAAGGCTGCTATCCTTTCTGCGCTGGCGGCCTTTGATACAGATGATGATGAGCGAGACGACACTTATGACGCAGCAGATGTCGGAGGCACGGTGGACAACTTTGCAGCCACGGGCACGGACGACTTGGAGGATGCAAAGGATGAAGCTCTCTTCGCTGCATACCAAACAACGCCGACGGTGTTTGGTCGGGATGCGGCAACCCGACGAGGAGAGACACGCATGCGGTTGCGAGACGAGACGGGAATGACGGACGAGGCTATCGAGGGATGGGGATTGATGTTTGCACGAAACCCACAACGCAGGCGACGGCTAGAGGCCAAGTTCAACTCGGTTTCTGGCGCGCAGACAGAGCTGGCACGGACGTCTTGGAGGGCACACGGCGAGGAGGACGGTAGGGCTCCAGAGCAGGATGGGACAGCTTCGTCGCGCGGTGGAACTAATAGGGGAGGACGAGGCTACGCAAGAGGCGGGGGAGGACGC
>JRUC01000309.1:0-25444 GCA_000806385.1 Leptographium procerum
TTATCTCCGTTGTTGGCTACATAAGTCTACTCCAAACCTCCATGGCCCATGTCTCGTCAGAGCGGTGCATTTATTGGCTCACAAGACGTGTGTTAAGAAGCCAGCTATAAGCTGAAGCTTTCTCTCGATATTTAGTCTACCAATATAAAAAAAGTCAGATTGGGCGTGTGAGTGGCCGTGTGTGGCCGTGCCTAATGCCACACAATGTGCGTGAGGGAACTGACAACGGAACAGGTGAGTCAAGTCACCGCATCCACGGGCGCTTGGCTATCCGCCTCCAAGCCTGGCTCGGAATGATACAAGAAAAGAAGGCACTCTTGCATAAACTGACAGCACGGGTGCCTCCCTTCTTAAGAGGCTATCTTGAGCCTTCTTAAGAATTTACAAGCTTTCCAAAAAGTCAAATGAATCGCCTCGTCTATTTGCAGGGGTTACTGTGATTAGGTTGCCGAGACCCGGCCCATGCCAGAAACGGATAACAAAAGTCAGTGATTAGTATGATGAAAGAGAGTGGCCTGTCTGACTTTTCGAACTTGCTCTTGTGTGCAGTGAAGAGAGCATAAGCTCAAGTCCTTGAACCTCTTCGTACCAACCAAATTTTCTTTTAGTGGGTGTTTCTTTGAAACGGTAACAAAAGCAAAGTCAATGGATTCTACCCTTCCTGCTAGTCATTGAAGACAAGGAGAGCCTTTGTCACTCTGCTGGTGTCGCTGTTCTCGAAAGGTCACCACTGCCTGTCGTTCTGCTCAACTTATTTGCGAATCAAAACGGACTGCTATATTTAAATACCATGTATGCTCTGAACACTCGGAGACGGAAATATTTGTGCAAGCCGTTGGCTGACACTGCTCGATAGGACAAGAAGGTTTGGGGCGTACCCCAGCACTAGAAACCTAGCTCTGACGCAAGAAGCCACTACTATTCGACTTTCTAACAGGCACCTAGGAGGCAAACAGCTCGGTCACTATATTACTGAGAACGCCAAAAGCAGACTTCACATCTTTCAAGATTGTAGGATGAGCCCACAGTTAATGCGGTGATATGCTACTAGGCTTCACTACCATCCATTTCAAACACAATGCTTCACAATGCAATTATGATACATGACAGCCGCATAGCAGACTACACATAGTCGAACTATAATGGTGATTACGTCCTCTTTTCATTTAATCTTGTCAGCTGAGTTTGAATCGTGTCATTTGTTTCCTACGTCGTCGTTGCTGCCACAATGATTGCCAGTTCTTGGCTTTTTTTATTTGTTTTTTTATTTGTTCGAAGGCAAGTCGACCGCGGCCGAGTCATTGCTGGTTCCACCACATCCCGTCTGTTATCCACAGGTATAGACATGGCTGCCCACCGTCCAGCCAAGTTATGGCCCAGATACCGTGATCTTAGGTCATTTCTGCTACAAATGTGGGATCTTCTGCCTTGCTATAAATTGGAATCATGCAGCCACCGAGCTTCTTGCTTATGCCTGCTTTTCCGTGGTCAGATTGTGTCTCGGAAGAAATTGAAGTGCCGGCCAGACGGCAACGGCACCGGCACCCAATATATCTTCGGCTTTTGGGCCCCAGAAGAGCCTACTGAAAAGCTCAGGGGTGTACACATCACGCTCACGGTGCTCTGCCTCCATATCAACACCAGGACCCGCTTGCCAGACCTCTTAATATTGAAGGCGATACTAGTTATGATTGCGGCCCATTAGCAGATGCTTTGCTTCACACAACATCGAATTTGCCAAGGGCGATTCCCGTTACGTCAAAACTTGTTTGGTCTAGCTGGGTTTATGATTTCGAGTCCTGAATACCCGAGTACTGCCACACTGGATACGATTTGCCCCTGAAGCATACATGAAGACCTACTGATGGCAGCATCGACGACTACGATGACCCACCTAGTGACATTAATAATGACAGTCGTCGACGAGTGCTTATTCGAGTTAAGCTGTCTCACTCCGGTATGGTGGGAGGCTGGACAATATGCCCTGTGGTATGTCTTTCCGATGCCTTCACCCAGCTTTTGATTTTAAGACTATTGGATCTACACGAGCTTGGTGTCGTATAGCATCCAATCCAATAACTGTGCATCTCGTGCCGCATGATTTTCTACCATCAATATGATGTGAACTTTAGTCCAAGCAGGGTGTGGCGCTTTTCTTTCCTTTTTTAATGTTGCTCTTCTCAAGTATAACGACGTACGAAAAAAGCGAAAGTGATAAATCATTGTTTTGAGGATGTTCGATATTCAAAGCTAATGCAGAACAAGGGCGATGAACCATGCGAGATCAGAACAGCATCGTGAAGCAAGCAAGCTTATACGCTTTTGACTCCCTGTCAAAATGAACACTCTTATGTTAAGGACACGCACACACACACACACATACAAATACATACAAATACATACATACAAACACACATGTATGGCACTGACAGCGCAAAACATGTGGACAACTCGACGATATTGCGTTCAAGTAATGACGCCGATGGTGTTGAGGGTTACAAATCTCCTGCTGGTAGCCTTCCATTGTTATTGTGCCCAAGTCACCGCCATCACCGTATTTCTTCAGGGTCGGCATCGGCTACTCTTCGACAATGCCGGTCGCAATGTCTAGTATACGAAGGGCTCTCCACACCCTCCAACGTTAGCTTATCAAATTACGGAGGAAAAAGGAAACAGCAGGGGTTAACCACCCAAAGCAACATGAGGGCGAGCGGGTCGGCGTCGAAATCCCAGGCAGACTTGCAAATGAATGGTACCGTCGCCAAACAAATAGGCAGCAAAGTACAAGGCAAAGACATCGTGGTCGCCAACTAGAAGCCAGGCAACAAGCGTCATAACCAGGGTCCAGTTGATTGGCCCCCAGCACACCACAAGCCACGGTGGAGCAGCTCTATGAGTACTATGTATGATACCAGCAATAAGAGCAGCAAGGAAAAGCAGCTGGAAGTGACAGTAGCTTCAGGCAAGCCATAACTGACAGGTTACGAGTCTACAGAGTCCGGAGAAAAGGCATTCGTTAGAGCAGCTCGACACAGCAGACCACGACCATGAGTCCCACTTTGCGAAGACTTACTGTCCCGAAAACTTCAAAGTTTAGTGGGGGGAAAAAGCGATAGCTACATTGAATGAGCTGCTCTAGAGCGGATAGTGTCACGTCGCCAGAAAGCCGGCTGCAGAAGACGCATGCTATGTAAGAACCCGGCAACCAGGTCTTGTTGTCGGAAAAGGGGCACGACGAGCCCTTGCGGCCAAGGGATGAATCGATCGATGCTAGGGCGTTATATGGTCCTGCCCACGCTATTGTGGGTGCAGCTGGTGACTGGGGTATAGACATTAGTGACTATGCCGCCAGGACGCATACGACGTATAGTTGGTGTGCAAGTCCGCAGCATGGGGCAGCCACAGTCGTCCATATTGCGGCTGCTGCTCGCGGAAAACTTGCGCGTCATCAGAGCTCTCGGCATCATCCAGACCTTCTGGGCGGTCTGAACGGGCGGTCTGAACGGGCGGTCTGGGCGGCCTTAACCGTGCTTGTTGTCTACAGCGTCGGGCTGGAATCTATGTCTCACTGGGCGGGTATCGACCCGGTTGTGCCATGTAGCCAGGATGGCCAGCGTTCAGGGCATGGAGCTCTTCATGGTACGCAGAAAGGGCGGCCACGCTGGGCCCAGCCGTCAGCCGTGAATGGCACACGCCCGCTGCCAAAGCATCTCTGACGAGGCGGCCAAGCTCGAAGCCCCGAGGCCGGAAAAGTCCTTTTCACACAATGCGAAACGGATGACGGAAATATGCACGTATGCCCCAAGCAGATTGAGCTAAGGCAGCATCTATGGCGATGTTGGCCAGCTGGTCGAACGGCTACGCAGCTGGTGCTGAAGTCAGCGCATCTAGAAGATAATTCAAGGTCAGCAGAAGGTCGTAAGTGGTTATATTCACATTAAGTGTTCAGCTGCCATTGGTGTTGATCGACCATTTTTCTTCGTCATGTTGCATGCTTCCGTTTCTGCATTTCCTTCTCCGGTCCTCGTGGTGAACAAACAACAACTACAGCTGAGGACGACGCAGGTGTCGGTCGTGGCTGTGTCCAGGGTTGCCGTCGATGCTGCCGTCAGTGAAACGGATGTCATGGCTAGTGCCTGTAGGCCCATTAACCGGGTTTGTATTCGTCGTCTCCAATGATGTGGTCTAGATTGACCCCACCCGTGGTCACCACGTCTGGTTCCCGCTCTCTAACGGGCTGCTGATGGCGGCGTTGTGTTAAGATCTTAGTTTTCAGATTTCCAGCATGCTTAGCAATATGTTTTCATTTCCTTTCTTTTTCAACGTATGTTCTTCACTATTGATTCTTTTTTATCAGTTCTCCCCCATTTTCTTATTCGTCCAGTCTTTCCTACATCGCAAGGAGACGCGACGAGGCACGCTGAAGGCCACCAAACTTTAGCACTGCCGGATAGAAAGCCGCGCCAAGATAGCCTCCAGACATGATGGTGTTCGATTGCCTCCTTGTCACATCTCCTTTTCCCTAAACTTCCTTTTTTCTTCTCACCTTACAGCTTTATATTGCGTCCGTAGATATGGAAGGTTCGAGGAAGGAGAATGTGTGAGGCCAACGTTCATGTGTAGCTGAAGATCTCGAGTATAAAGGAAACAGCCTGTTCGTGAACTGCTTGGTGATGTCTGTGCCAATACTGCTCTCATGCATTACATCATCTGCCGGTAGCCTTTCCTCCTGTCTATCTTCGCCCTTTCAGTTATACGTCCTGCTTTCTACAAGACTCTCTGAGGAACTTCGAAGCACCCTTCTCCATATCTTACGCAGTTGCACCCCATTCAACGCTGATCAGCAGGCTGTAGGCAAAGATTATCTGTATGTCCAAACCCTATCAACAGCTTCTTGGCGTCACAGGGCTGCGATGTTTATATTGTCTGTTTGCGGAAGTTTGCTTCACACAGTTGGAATCCCCATCCTTTCTTGTCCCTCTGCTTGCAACTTCTCCTTCACTAAGGCCGTATTCGGCATGCTTAAGACCAGAGTCCGGCCATCAAGTGGCGTACACAGCTGCTACACTGTCGTTATGGTTGTCAGCATCCGGGCGAGGAAAGATTTTCCAATGGAGTAGAGGCATGTTTACTAACGTCCTAGGAAAAGCTACCTGTTAGTAGTTGGGAGGAAAACAAACCAGAACAGCCGGAAACTAGTCCAGACAACAATAGGGAGGAGCACAAGTTCAAAAAACAAAGTGAAATCATCAACTCACTCTGTGCCCCTTCAGAATAAGAGAGGAGCTCTGCGGAAGCTTTGCCGTGTTCAGGTACTGTTTGAAAAAAACAGAAGGCAGCGTGGGAGCCTTACAAACTCTGACAATAACGCTCCTAGAGCCTCATTTTACCTCGTTCATCTCTGGAACAAGTCTGATCCTTGCAACACCTCAGTACGAAGTGTAAGTGTGATGTTTTGCTTCTTTTACAGCTACATATAACCCCTCACCTTCGGTTGGACCTGTCTGCGGGAGATGAAGTCAGAGAAGAAAGCAAGGTGGAAAGTGGGACGTCAACATCATCTGGAAAATTTCCATCCCAAATCAGACCAGCACGCCACGAGGGGGGAAAAGAAGACAGGCGATTCCGCGATCGAGCTATCTATCAAGATAATGCTTGCTTTCTTGCTGTCTTTGCCTTTCCTTGTCTCTTGCCATTATTGGGGGCATGGACAACGAAGGTTCCTCAGCACAAATACCAAAAAAAGGGTCGTCGCTAAATTTGTTTGCTTTAGTTATCAATAACCGAAGAAACGTCCGGACTCTACTTCATTCACTACTTCTCGAAATATTGGGACGAAAAAAGTGTACGACGTGAAGTTTTCTCTTTTTTTTTAAAAAAAAAACACTTTGTGCTCCTTTTCTATAACCCACTTCAATCCGTTTCTATCCCCATCCCTCTCCTTTTTGCTTTCTTCTTCTTCTTCCAACCCTTCCATCAGCCATCATTTTCTCTGTCAGAGTGCAAAGTACCATCCCCAATCATTGTTCCTGGCCCTTGGCTGGACCTACCAGAGCTCCCCCTTTCCCACAGCCAACCGAAATCAAACAAACTTGCCCTGACCTCACAGCAGCTACAAACATGACTTATGCCAGTCTAGGACGGCATTTTGGCTGGCGTAGCCCATGCCTCTCAGCTGCTTCAGCACTCTTTCTCCGAGGAAATCATGGCATCGCCACCCTACCGTCTATGGCTCAGACGGTTACTCCAGAGAAGAACATTGAGAACAGTAACCTGGCTGGACAGAACCAGGAGATCGTGGTCACAGCACCGGCAGCTGTGAACGATGAATTCTGGAAGAAGGTTCCCGTCTGGGAGAATGTCTCGGAGGATCAGTTTCTCTCCTATCGATGGGGTGTACGTATTTCTAACGAAAGCAGACAGCACAGAGGGAAACTAAAAAAAGGAAAAAAAAAGAAACTGACTTTTGACGGCTAGGTGGCTCAAACGGTTCAGGGAGAACGAAAGCTCGCCAACTTCCTCGAAGCTGTGCTGCCTGACAAGGTGCCTTTTGACGAAAATGGCATTCAGATGCAGACCCGTGAGGATCTTGTGACCGATGTCGTCGACGGCATCAAGACAGCTACAATGTCCACCAGAATGACGTGCGTGCTGAAGCCTCCCACTTTCTCCTCTACTCTATCGTGCCCTCCCCATGTTTCATACAATGGCTGACTTCATCTCATTAGTCCTTACGTGCTCAGCCGTATCAACTGGAAGGATCCCCGCAACGATCCTATCTTCCGCCAGTTTCTGCCCGTCAAGTCTCGAATGATCCCCGACCACCCGAAGCTGACGCTCGACTCCCTGCACGAGTCTGCAGACTCTCCCGTGAGCGGTCTAGTGTACCGCTATCCGGAGAAGGCCCTGTTTCTGCGTATGTTCCCCATCCGAAGCCCTCCCGTTTCCCAGACACAAATACAAATAAAATAAAACACAATGACAACTGACCCTGAATCACACACAACAGCCACATCTGTCTGCCCGACCTACTGCATGTTCTGCACCCGTTCGTATGCCGTCGGCGGGGACACCGAGTCTGTCAAGAAGGCATCGATGAAGCCGACCAAGCGGCGCTGGGAAGAGGTGTTCACCTACATCGAGAACCAGCCGGCGCTGCACGACATTGTCGTCTCTGGCGGTGACGCCTACTATTTGACCCCGGACCAGCTGGCCTACGTGGGTGAGCGCCTCATCGCGATGCCCAACATCCGCCGGTTCCGGTTCGCCTCCAAAGGCGTTGCTGTGGCTCCTGCCCGCATCCTGGACCAGGAGGACAGCTGGTTCGATGCGCTCAGCTACGTTTCCACCCAGGCCCGCAAGGCCGGCAAGGCCATGGCGCTGCACACACACTTCAACCACCCAAACGAGATCTCGTGGGTCAGCGAGAAGGCCGCCCGTCGGCTGTTCGAATCCGGCATCATGGTCCGCAACCAGACGGTGCTGCTGCGAGGCGTCAACGACAACCTGGCCACCATGTCAACGCTGATCCGCAAGCTGGCCGACAACAACATCTTTCCGGTAGGGAACATTCAACGCTGAAACCTTTTCTTCCTCTTGCTCTCTCGCTCGTACTGACCAAACCGTCACAGTATTACGTGTACCAATGTGATATGGTCGAAAAGGTGGAGCATCTCCGGACGCCGCTCCAGACTATTCTGGATCTCGAAGCCCAGATCCGGGGCTCCATCGCCGGCTTCATGATGCCGCAGTTTGTCGTCGACCTGCCCGGCGGCGGTGGCAAGCGTCTGGCTTGCTCGCACCTCGAATACGACCGCAGTACGGGAGTCTCTCGCTTCATGGCGCCAGCGGTGACTGGCCGGGACAAAGACAACAAGGTGTACGAGTACTACGACCCCGTGGACTCGCTTCCGGTCCCGTCGACTGCCGTTCGTTCCTGCGAGAGTGTGAGAAGAGGGGAGTGCAACGCACCTTACGACTCGGAAGGAATATACAGTGCATCCTTTCTGCACATGAAATGGGGGAGCGGCCGGGAAAAATAAAACTTAGATTGGTCATGGTCAGATTACGGCACACCAGGAAGGATACTCGTCCTTGTTTTTGGTTTTCATTTATTGCCCACCCACTGTCTATTTGGTCGCTTCGATGATGCACCTTTGGAGTTGGTGACGACAAATGGTGCAAAGGACAATGGCCTCAAAATGGTTACTTTATTATGACTTTAGATACTATTATTACATAGCTACATTGCTATATATACGTTGGTCATGTGATTGTTGAGCTTGTTGGTGAATATGTTCCCTAGCACAGGGTGCATGGCATTGACAGGCACGATATTACGAGACAAGGAGACGTCTATAGCAGACCTTTTCCACCGGTATGTTGGTCCATGGTGCTTACAGTATGACAGCTCTTTGTGCATATTCGAGACAACAGTTCTATAGAGGCTTGGCGAGCCCTGTATAGTACGAGTTATTTCTGCTTGACCATTTCTGGATGCCATTGGCATAGTAATATGTTGCGATACGACTGCGAGTACCCGGCCGAGAGTCACCCAGACAAGAGAAAACCAGCCGAGGCTCCGGCACATGACAACAGCCCACGAGTGCTCGTGATTGAGCGGACAGGAAGGCAAGCTACGAGTATTCGGTAGCGACATGAGGCATAAGTATTTCGACATGGAGTCGAAACCAGACAAAAGACTCGCCCCTTTCCAACCGCTTTAATACAACGATCATCGAAGCAACTATTTCTCAGAACAAATAACGTCCCATCCGCAAGGAGCCGGGCAAAGAAAGTAACTCCACCCGAAATGCATCCTCGCGGCTTCTGTAATATGTACTTCACCAAAAGATAAAGCAATGACAGCACATTGGATTTCGGTGTTCCCCGGCTTGCCTAGCTTGAGTAATGTACTCGTGCTCGTACCGTGTTCGCGGGACGATACTTTGTAGGGCATGGAAACTTCTCGAACACTCCGTACTCCGTCCCTTTTTTGCTGTGAGACGATACGAGAGCACGGTAGCATCGTAGAAGAAAGAGTTTATGCACCCACTTTAGGAGACACATGGCTATCTTGCTTCAGCTCCAGCTTTCTGGGGTGGCAATCTGTTCTGTGCGCGTTAATCTTCCGCTCTCTGTGCTCCGTACGAGCAAGACTCGCCGTGTCCGACGATGTCACGCCGTGGGTGCCATCTTGCCTGTTGCTGAGCCGCGGATGAGGAGGTCGAAGGGTGATGGGTCATCTCATCTCTCATCTCTCATCTTACACAGACACTGCAACATTGGAAACGGGGCTTCCGTCGGGTCTAAAAAAGGCCACTGGGTGGCGAAGCGCAAAGCTGACGAGGCCATCTGCCTCGTTCCTCTAAATGTGGTTCTTTTGGTTCTTTCTGTCATTGCCTATTTCCCCGATTGATTGAGGACCAGAGAGTTGACACTTCCATGAGCGAGCCTTTGCGTGCTATCTAGAGACATATCTGCTGACCGAGCATGTCGAGCAGTCCTGCTATCACCTTACAAAAACTCGTACCATAGTATCGTCCCTAGTTTGTAATAACGGCACCAGCGAGAGGCTCCGGTTATAATTATAGACCGGCGCTGGTTGTCGTCCATCGCAAATGGAGCACAGAATTTCCCAGAGACCTGTTATCTGGTCTACCCACAGCCGCTTAATCAACAAATGAAACCATGTCACTGGGTCACTTCCGTGCGCAAAATAGGCGGTTTGCCAAAATAACTTGTTTCTTGCCAAAAGGCTAAGATTGTGGGATAGAGTTGCAATGGAAGACGCCTAGAAGGAACTGCAAAGGAGAGGCAGTTAGCAACGCATTGCTATGCAGCGTATCAAGACAAAATACGATGTTCATACATAGCACGAGTAGTAGGACATATACTACATAGCATGTAATGGCAGGCGATTCCGGGATCGTACCTACCCGTATGTTTCATAAAGCACACATGAGCCAGTTTGCAGATAGTACGGAGTAAGATTCTTTATTCCACTCCTGGTTGATCGAAAATGGAGATGATGTACTGTTATCTTCAACGCTACAGATTGGATATACTACGTGTATGTAGTAGTCTCGGGTTTTTGTTGAGCGTGGAGCTCGTCATATAACGGCCGAAGATGATAGAGACAAAGAAGAGAATCCCTGTGAGCACAATGTAAGATATCTTGCTCGTACTACGCACATAGTAGAGAACGTGGGACCCGCTGCGTGGGATACCATGTAATCGTTCTTTGTACTCGTAATCACTTGTCTTACTAAGTGACAGAATGAGTTATCGTCTATTTGAGATGCTTCACTTCTACGCAATATACTACATGGTATGCAAGTACGAGCATCGTCGCAGGCCTTCCCGTCCCCAGCAACGGCCAAAAAGAAATACGCATCTTACGAGACGAGTACGAGTACTCCGTACGTGCTAATGGACAGCATGGTTTTCGAAACACACCCTACTAAGTACATAGTATGCATCGAGGCTGTCCATCCGATATTCCCCTGTGACGTATCTTACATAGTACGAGCATCTTGAGCGATATGCGTGAGGTGCCAGCGGATTGATTGCATTGCCTTGCATGAACAGGCGGTGAAATGCGCTGAACGCTCCCTGCGCATTCAACAGAACGCCATCCCACCCCCCTGCTGGCCTCGTCTCATCAGTGCCAGGGTAGCTTCTGGCTTTTGATTAGTGTTTAAAATGAACTAATTAGAATATCACCAGTATTATTGAGTTATCGGATCGTCTTCTAGAGTTACCCCATGCAACTTAGAACCCCAGTGCTCGGTCGCTCTTGCTCCGGCAGTGTAAAATCTGTATCTGTAACATGCAATTAATAGCACATAGTGCAACTTTGTGTGGGAAGGCACGTTGGAAAAATAAAATTTGGGCGCAGTCAAAGGCAAAAACAAAAGTAGCCCTAGTCATAGCGGTGGAAACACGAGAAACAAGAACATACTACTACAGAGAAAAAAAAGAAAAAAACACACACACACGAAAAAACAACTGCTGGTGGCTTCATCTGAACGAACATTCCCACCATAACCAAAGTTCGCATGTTATGCTTTTCTATTCGTATGCAGCAAACTCGTCAGCCACTCACAGCCCCTCCTGCTGTTGGCTTCATGACCAAATTGGCACGCTAAGAAATGGCCAGGCCACCCTGGAAGTCCCTGAACCCCTGATCACCAAGCGAATGACCCCTGGAGGTAATACGACGTACGGAGAGAGCGCTACCACCATGATGTATCTTACGAAGTACGGAGGAGGGAAAGGCATTGGCAGCAGGAGCACGGCTAAGCCCGTTCTGCGATTGGCGTTGCGGCCAGTGGCAGTGAAAGGATAGCCTATCCACCCCGGTCCTGTCTACCTCATTTGCCGGCCCTGGGAGAAAGGGATCCGCTCTGCGTCCTCGTAAGAACTTTTGTTGTGAGCAAGGAGCCACCCACCCTGTTCCTACGACTACGGAGTACGGAGCAGCTCGTGCAGGTGGCTCGTGCGGATTGGCCCTGTCCCGGCGTGACGAGATGAGGTGAGGTGAGGTGAAAATGTGCCTGGGCGCGTCTGCGAGGACTGCTGCTAGTGCTGCTCTAGTGCTGTTGGTACCGGTACCATGAGTACCAGCAAGATTCCATTGCCGGAAAAAACGGACTGGGCACGACGAGAGGAAGAGATAGACAGGAGGAAGCCAAGCCTATTCTTCTGCTTCAAAGACGCTTCAAAGACGTTTCTGACTTCGTCCACATCTTCTTTCCCACCCTGAAAAGCTTCCTTACTCTTCTGTGATCGACGGGGCAGAAGTTCAGTACTAGCATCCATCACCAGCTGCCAACAAGCCGTCGACAGGTTGCTCACGTGCCTCATCTACATCGACGTCTGCCACGAAATCCTCACTGCCCCTCACCTTTGGTTGGTACTTGCTACGACGAGTACTGCTTCTACTGCTACCACTATCACTTGCCACGATCGACGGTCGTCACCCTAGAAGGATAACACGAAGCGGAAGAAGGTGGCTGAGCGCAGCTGAGCCGACCGACCGCCCAAAGCCGCGGAAGCAAGGCACGACGAGAGCTCTATTTCACACAATTATTCAACTGCAAGAATGCCCTCGAAAATCTCGACGGTGACAGACGGCGACAACGCCAGGGAAACATTGGTTGTTGCTGCAGCATCGGCCGACACGGCCTTCTTCCACAACAGCATCGCAGCACAGCACATCGCGAACGCAGCCATTGGTGCCGAGTTCTGGCGGCCAGAATCTGCCCCTACGGGCGGACGGAGCATCTCACCAAGCCCACTGCTTAGCCGGCTGGCTCGGGGTGCAGGGCGGCAGCGTCACCAGAGCGAAAGCCCAACGGGGAGGCCGGCAAGGTCGGCCGACCGCCGTGCAGGTTCGTCCAACAGCGGACACCGCAGCTACAGCACTAGTACCAATATTGTGCGCTACGGCAGCACCAGAAGCGCCTCGGCCTCTTCGGGTGCGCCGCCGCCGTTGACTCGGGAAGAGTTTGAGGCCCTTCCTGTGGCCATACAGCGAAAGGTACGTAAACACCATTATTACATACTGTTTTTTTTTTTTATCTTGGCCCACCTGGAGCGAAAAAAAGAAAGCAATGGAGACCAGAGACGACCGAAAGGGAAAGGCAGAACTCGGTATCCATACGAAACCCACATGCACACTTTTTTCCTCACTACGATGCACATTTCACCATTTCCCCTCTTTCCTTTTACCATTGGCTGTTTGGAGAAGTGCCTCAATCATATCTAGTGCTGTCTCTCCTCCATCTAAGCCATCCAAGCCACTCAAGAGCACCTTCTCGTCACCGTCCCATTCCCTCGAGCTAAGCGGCAACCGGGAAGACTGCGTCCAAGAAAACCCGTCATCCAGTGCTGTCCAGTGATAGCTCCAGCGGCTACAGCCCAATGCGGAATGGCGTTGGCAGATCACCCCTTCTTTTCCCCTGCCTAGTTTACGAGTATTTGTATTGGCCCTCGAGGACACGCATTGCCAGCCAGACTAGCTATACCAGTGCAAGCCACGACAGGCTATACAGAGCCACAACACGCTGTTTACGAGCAACAGGGCTTCGCGCTGCTCCCAGTGGGGACAGCTCTACTGCCAGCCATCCTCCTTTTTTCACATCCTTCGGCGCTGCAGCGTATTGTCGATCCCGTCAAGGTGCGGCGCGACATTGTCGTACATTGAGTACGACGCCAGAAGAGGACCGACCGAGCGAATGCAGCAAGGCATTCCAGCACCAGCTGCAGGCACCGGCAGGCGCTACCAAGTACGGAGCAGTGGCTTCGAGCGAGTGGGAATCCCGCACGACCAAGTCAGCCAGTCGAACGTTGCAGTGTCACAAAAACGATCAAGCTGCATGCGCTTGGGGACTCGCACATGCCAGGTCCCCACGCACCCCAAGCTTTTTTAGGGCCGCTCTATACCGTCTTTGAGCGACGTGCGCCCATTCTCAGGCCGTTTTATCCCCTTTGTGCTCGCAGGATGTCGGTTAGCTGCTCCAGGATATGCCGTTGTGGCCTCAACCTGCTGATCGTCTACGCATCCACACATCCACACATCCACATATCTGCACATTCGTCCTGAAGCGTTCTCAGAGTGCATTTTTACACCTCACCGTTTGTTCCCGTTCCTGAGTGAGCACGGCCAGGCGCGAGCTGGGCATTTGGGACCCGCTGTTTACATGCCTACGGGCACTCGTACGCTGGCCACCTCGCTGCTGCAAAGCTACTGCTACCCAGACAGAATCCAGTAATTCAGTCTGTGGCTGCATCTCACACAGTCCATTTCACCTACCTGCACATATGGCTCTATGCCACACGTTGCAAGGCTCCATAAAATTATACTCCATCATAACATATCCCACCCCCTCCCCTCCACACCGTCTCTAGTTGGTCTACCGGCGGCGCTGATCCGGTGGCACTTATTCCATTGTTCCTTTATGCCTACGAATTTGAGAACTCCGTATATTATTGTATCCCGCTCAGATAATACCTCGCTTTTTCCCAGTCCCCGTCTCCATCTCCCTGCGTCCCGCTTTCCTTGCCCGGTGGTCTCCAGCCAGCCCTACTGTCTTGCTTTGGCATTTGCTTTTTCTTGCTTCCTTTTGTTGTTGTCCGGTGACATTCATACTTTCCTTGGAGAAAACAAAACATGGCCGGGTACTAAATATCGTTTCTTTTCTTGCTCCGTGCAGTACTTTTCTACCCTCGAACGTCTTCGTTTTGCCCAAGACTCTGGCATCGTCGACGGCATCTGCCAGCACTACGACGCTATATCTGCTCAGAAACTTAAGCGGCGCAAGTCTCGCCAGCACCCGAGTGCCTCGGAGCATTTTGCAGGCCGCCTCAGAAGACGTTCCTTGCGAGAGTCTCCCGTGACCGACTCGCAATTTTATGCCACCTTGCCCGACAAGATCAAGAAGCGCCAGTTCAGCCGCGAGGAGCAGGTTCTGCTAGCGGGACAGCTTCGCGCCAGTGTCATCCTAGACGCCGCCGACGAGGCCGTGTATAAGATAGGACGGCGTGCTAGCACTTGGCAGCTTGTCCCAAACATCAAGATCAACAGTCCTACGCTGTCCACACGGCGCAGCATGGAGAGTGTACGTGGCGGCACCAATGGCCGTTCCCATGATATGGGGCCTCTCGACGTCTCTAGCAAGCGGTCCAGCGGCGTACCCGAGTCATTTTATGACTGCTTTCGGTGGGTAGACGAGGACGAGGACCTGGACCTGCGCCTCTTCCTCGACGACTACCACGCCAACCTCCGCGAATCGATCCCGCAGCAAAACAAGGAGAGGCAACCGTCTTTCCGTCGCCGCATGTCAGTTTCCAAGATCCCGTTTAGCTTGCCACTATCCGAGCCAAGCCGCCCGGCAACGAAGGATGCCGCCTCAGCCGCGTCCATGTCGCCGAGCGCGGACACCTCGCCGTTCCCCGCTGTGCCGTTTATCGCCCCATCCCATTCACCAATTGTTCCGCAGCACAACCGGCGAAAATCGCGGGCGCTCTCCCTGATCACTCCCAAGCACGCCCCACACACATCCGTCTCTTCAATCGATCCTAGTGCAGCGCACTACCAGGACCCAGAAGCACGCTTGAAGCTGCGCGTGTACCTCGCCTCTCCACAAAAGTTTGACGAGGCTATCGAATTCGGCTTTCCGTCTACAGAAGGAGTCTCGGAAGCGGCTGCGGCTGCCGGCACCGGCACCATAGACACCAGCTCTCAGAAGAGGAAACGAATGGATTCGAGGCGCACAGTGTCGGACAGCTCAAATGCGATGCAGACCTTTCTGGACGACGAGGACGAGGACAAGCTTGATGCAGACGAGGCATCTGTGCCAGACCCCGAGTCGCCGCGGACCCCAAATCTGATGGAGACCAGCATGCACGGCCACGGGGCTAGCAAAGCGGGATTTTTCCGGCCGGGCCGGCTGTCGACGGCCGACCCAACAATCGGACATCGGCCGTCAGACAGCTACGCGCAAGTGCCAGTGTCGTCGCGCGAGATGACGTTGCGGATGACGCTCACGCGGCCAGACCTTCGAGCATGTGAAGACCACATCTACGGCTGGCAGCAGGCGCAGCCGTCGCCGTCCGGGCGCAAATCGCAGTCGCCACTACGGGAAGACATGACGATGGGAAGCGGCTCGTCTGCGACGTACATTGGCAGCGGTGGCCGCCCAAAGGAGAGTATCGACCAGCTGTTTGCGGGCATCGACCATTGGGGCCACGATCCACCCGAGATGGGCATGATGAAGAGGTTCTGGAATCGGATGCGGCGAGCCTGATCCTGATCTCCAGTGGCCTTCAGCGTCGGTCACTCGCCAAAAGATTGTGTTGAATCTTGTACTAATTTTTTTTTACTGTTTTTTATTACTGTTTTGGCTTCATGTTTTTTTAATCGCTGGCCCGCTGGAGGTGGCTTGGTTCTGGTTTCTCACGACGGATTTTCTCTGCTTCGTTCCCTCTTTCGGTTTACTAGCCAGCGTTGCATTGCTGTCCACTCATTCCCTAACTGCAATTTTTTCTACTTTCTTCTGCATTTCTTGAGGCAGACTTGCATGTTACTGTCTACTTGTGCTTTTTTTTTTTAACGACCAACGACGCCGTGTTGGGTTGACAGACTGTTTCCAGACACGCAAAATACCCATACATTTATTATATCATTGCATATAGTATATTACTACATCACATCATATACATCTCACAATTCCAAATCTCGAGTTCGACTCGCCATGGGCGCTATTATTGGCAGTCTGAATCATATGAAACGGCATGAATGACACCCGCATTGGTTATAGGATAGTTGCATGATTGTTGTTATTATTATTGTCAATGTTACTGTTGCCCTTGTTATCATATAGCACGGCAGGTATATGAGAGCAGGTCATGCACGCTTCGGCAGGAGGAGAGGCGCAAAACACCTTTTGGAAACACCGGCTGCCCAGAGGCGGGTTGGTGGCGCCAGGTCCAAGCTGCTTGCAATGAGACAGAGGACTTTTTTTCTAAGCGCATCCCGTCTCTTGAGCAATTGATCACGACACATGATAGGATCGGTTTAGTTCTTTTTATTTTTTCTGTCCCCTTGCTGTCCATGCGGAACGACAAGATTATCGCGGGGGCCCCATCTGGGCTGCCACTGTATAGCAAGTAAGCAGTTAAGTTACATAGTTATGCAGCTACCTCCCTTGCTTCTCTCCTCCTGCATGCTGCATGCAGCTTTTTGCGTTTTGTCAAACACGCCAACAAAAAAAATAGAAAGCGAGAGCCAAAGCTCTTTTTTTTTAAAGAAAAAAAAAGAAGAAAAAAAAAGAACCTCGTAATCTATCTGTGAGCTCTGCAACAGGTTGTTGGTCGCGAAACAGAAAGGCACCGAGATTGGCAGCGTTACATTGCATGGCTATGTTTATCTCTGCAAAAGAGCCCGGATGCGTGTTTCAGAAAAGAAAGTTCTTGTGAGATCTGTAGCTTGTTTTACAAAAGTCGTGTTGTGGATAGCAGTAGGGGAAAGAAAACAAAAGAAAACAAAAGAAAACACAGGAAGCCTGGTGTCCTATACGAGGAAACGATCCGAGTGTCAGTCTACATAGTACAAAGATTTGAGACTGATCGGCGTCGCCGCTCTTTTCCCTCTCTCTTCCCTCTATTGTCTGGGCCTTTATCTGTTTCTTCATATGGAAAGGGCATCCGGACCCTGTTATTTTTCTTTCCCGGATCTGCGGACGAGCTGCCAAAAATATATGACAAAAACAAGGCCGCCAAGCGCAGCAAATAACAGAAACAGAGACAGGAACAGAAACAAAACAAAACAAAACAAAACAAAACAAAACAAGCAAGACAAAAGGAAAAAGGAAAAAGGAAAAAGAAGAACACCCGCAGTCGCCGTATCGTGGCTGTTCCTGACCTTTTTTTTTTTGGTGGTTTTTTTAAATTGTGGCCTGGTTGGTCGCGAAAGAGGTAACACCCGAATGCGGTAGGCAAGACCAGGCAAGAACTCCGTATCCACCGAGACAGATTGGGTGTATGTTGGGAAAGGAAGAAGAAAAGGGGAAGAAAGAAGAAAGAAAGAGAAGGAAAGAGAAGGAAAGAGAAGAGGAAGGGGGAGAACAACTACAACAAAAAGGACTGGCCGACAGCAGGGTTAACACATGCTAATATGCTGCCAACTTTTGCTGCCTGTGTGAATAATATCTTACTACGAGCGTTTGGAACATGTCGCGTGACTAAAGCTTTAATATCTTATCCTCTTTTTCGACAACACCAAGCAACAAAGCAACAGTAACAACAGCAACAACAGTAATATACATGCAGTCAACAGCGTTCTTCCCAATAACCCGAAACACTTGTTGCTCTTCCTTCTCCCCGCCGTGCGGCAATGGTATTTCAGACGTGTAAAGACAAAAACAAAAGAAAAAAGGGGGGGGCGGGGGTTTAAAAGCAGAGGTGGGCCGGACTTGTACCTCTGTGCGAGAGTGCCTCTGTGCGAGAGTGCCTCTGTGCGAGAGTGCTTCTGTGAGAGAGTGTGCGTATGAATGCGTGCGCGTGTCGGTGTTGGACGTGTCTGTTCTTCTAGCCGAGGAAATAAGGCCCCTCTGACTTCTCAGAGGGTTCCTCTCTGCCGGTTGCAGATCCCTCTGGTCAGAGATCATTCGTTCTCTCCCTCTTAACTCTTTCTCCTCACACCTCCTCGTCGCTGTCGTCGCCCAGCAGCTCGCCCTCGTCGTCGTCCACAATCGCATAGTCGCCACGGCCGCGGGCAAAGCTGTCACGTGTAGTAAAGCGCCGTGTGCCTCCAAGGCCCAGGCCTTGGCCCAGCCGACTCCATGCGCCCCGGCCATCACCACCGATGCCACCGATGCCACCTGCGCTGCCGGTCGCCCCTCTGCCGCGTCCAGTCCAGCGCTGCACAGCTGTGCTCGCCGTCCGCCACAGGGCAGCGGCGACCATGGGCAACGTGCCCAACGCAGCCACCGCGCCGGCCAGCACCATCACTGGGTATTTGAACCACGGGGCCTCGCTGTCTAGCGCGAAGCGCGACGAGCCGTTCTCGCCTAGGCGGATGGAGCCGAACTTGCCGGTCCAGTTGCGGTACACATACCAGCCGACGGCGGCGGCCACACTCACCGGGATGACCACGGCAAAGAAGATGACCAGGCCGCTCGGGCCGCGGTGCTTGCGCTCAAACTCGTCCTCGTGGTTGCTGCAGGCCTGCGGCGCCGACTGCTTGTCGAACTCGTCGCCGCCCACGCACGTCGTCAGCGGGATGCGCCGGAAGCCTGTAGGTGGGTAGTAGTCAACCGCGTCCGGATGGTCTTTGCACCACTTCTCCTTGGACATGGGCGCCAGTCCCGGCACCAGCGAACATTGGCCGTGGTTATCAAGCTCATAGTTGTAGTCGCTGGAAGATCAAAAAGTTAGCAGCTGGGGGCCAATGCAATCAATCCATTTACTTGACCCAAACTCACCATTCGTAGTCCCGCCGGCTGCACGTGCAGTTCTCCGTGTTGTACAGATGCTGCAGCCGGAAGCCGTTGTAGCACGTCCGGTCCGACTTCTTGCGCAGATACTGCGACACGTGGCCGAACAGACACTGCGACTGCGGCATCAGCGGGTGCGTCGGCGACCAGAGGTAATAGTCCGACGCCGCCGCGTCCTTGTCGTCGTGCTCGCACGGCCTGTCCGCCAGGCCCGAGAAGTCCAGGTTGACTGTAAAGACTTTTTCCGATCCTGCCGCCCGGCACCACAGCAAAAAATTGCGCGACGCCCCCGACCGCAGCGTCGTGATGTCCAGCACCTCCACCTCGGCCTCGCTGAACTGGTACTCCTGCCACGTCTGACCCTCGTCGTTGGTGAACAACACCGTCCGCGTCGTCGCCCCGTTCCGCGGCACCAGCACCACGATCGATCCCTGGTCGCCAAACTGCCACGTCCACGCGCCCTTCTGCACATGTCGCCACGAGAGGCCCGCGTCCGTGGTCATGAACGTGTCCGCCGTCGCTAGGTCGCCCAGCCGGTCGCCCACGTTGCCCACGCCAAACATCAGGCCCACCGCACCGGCCGACGAGTACGTCTTGCCGTGGTCCTCACGCTCCGTATAGCCGTGGATGTGCAGCGCGCACGCCGGATCGCCGCCCTCGCTGGCCCCAAGCTTCGGCCGACAGCTGTACTCGTTGCCGTCCCGGTCCTTGGCCGGCGGTGGCAGAAACGCCCATTCGGCCCCATCGTTGTGGCTGATCTTCGTCTGCAGCCGCTTCGGCTCCCCGTCCCCGCCGCCCTTTCCGTCCCGGTTGGACACCACGTTGACCACCATGACGCCCTCCAGCCCCAGCACCTTCTCAAAGTCCACATAATACAGGTTGTCGCAGTTGACCCCCGCGATGCTCAACACGTACGACGTCCCGTTCGAGTTGCTCTTGAGGATCGTCCCATACCGCCGGTCTGCCCGCGTCTCCGTCGCCACGAACAAGTTCACCGCGTGCGTCGAGCTGTCCAGCACCGTGTACTCGTGCTGCTCCGGCGTGTCAAAGTTGGCCGGGAACTGCGCCTCTGCAAACGTCTCGCCGTCCAGGCTGGCCAGCGCCCGCAGGCTCTTCTTCTCTCTGTCCTCTGCCGCTACCACGATGAATTCGGCCATCGTCGCGAAGCCCTTGGCGTTCTGCTCGTGCACCTCCTTGTGGTCGCGGAACCAATCGCTGCTCGAAACCAGCTGCACCGGGTTCTCCACCGCGTCGCCGTCCGCCTCGCGTGCCCGCGCGAGGCACAGCACCTCCTCTGCCTTGCGCGCCAGGTATGCGCTCGACCCGATGAATTCGCATCGCTCCACATACCGCAGCAGCGTCTGCCAGTTGTCGCCCCGGTCCGTCGAGTACGATGCCTCCGTGTAGCACTCGCCCGTGCGCTCGCACTTCTTGCCCACCCAGATCAGCCAGTCTTTCTTGTCCGGGTGGAACACCAGCGGCATCCGCCGCCCCTGGATGTCCGGCGGGTACGGCGCCTCAAACTCGTGCCAGTGCTCGCCGTGGTCGATCGTGTAGATTACCCGCTCCGAATCCGTCACAAAAAAGACAAATTCCTTAAAGTACTCGTGCGGCACCATTATCCACACCGCCACGTCGTCAAACACCGCCGGCCGCGTCCACGTCTTGCCATGATCCGTCGTCACAAAGATCGGCCCGCCCTCTCGCGACTTCCTAGAGGCCTCGATCGGCCGCATGAAAATCGTCTCGTCTGTCGCCGAGCTCGAGTCGCCCCGCTCCAGGTAGTGCTTCTCAAAGTTGTTGTACTGCTTCTGCAGCCCCAAGTCGTACGTCGTGTGCGACACCTTGCCCGATGCCGGCGCCGTCGGCGGCGTCGCCGAGTCTCCGCACTTGTGCTCGACCAGGTCGTCCTTCTGCCGGCCGCTGCCACGCCGGCACGTGTTACCTGGAATCAGCCGCCAGCCCGACGAGCCCTGGTAAGTGGCGTCCGCCTTGGCATCGCGGCCACAGGCGCCCTCGGGCGGCTGCACCGGACCTACCTGGATGCACTCGCCCTGATCGTTGCGCCGGAAGTTGTAGTCACACTCAAAATCGGCGTCGGTGCAGTCGCAGTCCGCCGTCTCGACCGCGGCCTCCAAAAAGTCCGTCTTGAGAAAGCACTCTGCGTCCTTCTTGCGCCGGTGGTACCGCTGCTTGTGGCCCATGAGGCACGTGGGCTCGCCCTTGTCGTCGACGCGGGCCCACCAGTCCTCCAGATCGTCGGGCTTGCACGTCGCCTCGTGCAGGCCCTCGAAGTCGATGGCGATGATGTACGAGCGGTCGGACGTGTCCGCCACCAGCAGGAACTTGAGACTGGTCGAGTCCTGCGTCGTCGTCAGGATCAGAGGCCGCACGCGGAGGCCTTCGGGAATCGCGGCCACCTTCCACGTCCGGCCGTGGTCCAGCGAGTACGTGATCTCGCCAACGTCGGCCACGTCGTGCACAGCTAGCAGGATGGAGCCCTGGTCGCCAAATTCATACTTGTGCGGTCCCTTGGGGCCCTCAATCCACGTCACGCCCGCGTCATCAGAGATGTACATGTTTCCATCCGAGTACGGGCCCAGCGACTCGCCCGTGTTGCCAATAGCCATGACCAGCCCGGGCGCCGGGCTCGAGTAGACACGGCCAATGTTGCTGAGATCCGTCACCGAGTGCAGGTGAAGGCGGTCGTCTTTGCCCAGCGTAACGGGCGCAAAGGTGCGGCCATCGTCAAAGGTGATCTCCGTGATAATCTTCTTGCGCTCACGGTCGCGGTCTACCGCCTCGCCGTTCTCGACGCGATTGACCAGGAAGATGCCCTGGATGCCCGAGATCTTCTCAAAGTCGACGTGGCCCCGCTGGTTGCGGTTGGTGTACTCGACGTTGCGCGTGAAGAAGGTGCCGTTGGAGTTGCTGGTAAACAGCACGCCCATCGGGTCAGACGGCCGTGTGGTCATGACATCGATCTGGATGCTGTAGTTGGTGCTCTCCAGCACCGTGTATGCCTCCTGGTTGACCTGGTGGTCGGCCGGGAAGATGGCACGGTGCCACTTGAGCGTATCGTCCGTCACAAACAGCGCCATCTCGTCCGTGTTAAGCGACGTCGTGGCCACCAGCAGGTATTTCTTGATCGGGGCCATGTTGACGATGCCTTGGACGGGACGGTCCGTGTCGAGGTTGGGCTCAAACTCCTGGATGACGCCATCAGACGAGGCGGCCTGGAAGAAGTTGTCGGAGATTGCGAGCCGCTGGTCCTGCTTAAGGATAGACCGGGAGTCCTTGATGATACAGATGATGCGGCTGGCATCGAGGTCGGCGGCGCCGGTGGTGAACAGGTCGGACGAGCACGCCCACCAGCAGCCGGCCGTGTTGCCGCGCAGGTACTTGGCGTCGGAGCGGAAGCCGTCGGTCGTGTACATGGCCACCTCGATGCAGCTGGCGGCCCCACAGTCCATGCCGTTGAAGATGATGCGATCGGGGTCGTGGGCGTGAAAGACGAGCACGTCGTACTGGAAAAGGCTCATCTCCGAGTCGGTCAGGAACGTCTGCCACGTCTTGCCGCGGTCTTCGGTGCGGTAGTGAATGATGCCGTCGGTCAGGACGTAGGCCTTTGCGGCGTCGTACTCATGCATGACGAGACGCGACGCTTCCTGGGGCGGGATGGTCGTCACTTTGTCCCAGCTGCTGCCGGCATCCTCGGACCGGAAAATGACGCCATCGACATAGTCGTGGAAGAGGATCACGTTCGAGTCCTCAAAGTAGTTGAGACTGTCTGGCGTGTAGGAAAACGCGTTGATGTGGAAGTCGGGGCCGTCCTTAGCAGCCCATGCCGCAGTCGTGGCGCCCAATGCCCACCACAAGGGCACTGCCAGCGCCGCAGCTGCGCGCAGAGCTCTCCGGACCATCGTGGTCGGTCGTTAGACGGGGCCGATCATAGGTCGCTCAAGCGTAGAGAAGGGGGCGGGAGAAGGCGTTGATTGTATCTTGCGTCTTTGTCTTGGATAAGGAAGAGCTTCAGGAGAGGTTGGGAGAAGGCTGTTGCTGCCAAAAAAAAAAAAAAACAAGAGCTTCAATAGTTTGATTAGGCAATGCGATCGCCAGAGAGGATGGATGGGAGAGATTAGAACCCAAAAGAGATATGGAACAGCAGAAGAGAAGATGGCCGGGTGGTAATGCGCATACGTGGCTCGAGGATGGAAGACGAGAATGGGAAACGAGAGAATGGAAACAAGAAACGAGAAAGGAGAAACGCCTACGTGTGCATCCCAGCTCTGCAGGCAGAGGCGAGCAGGCGCGCTTACTAGTCGGTCGTAGCTGCAGTTAGTAAGAGAAGCAAGCAAAGCAGCAGGGCTGTGCGCCCTGTATTACAGAAGGTGGCTGGTGCAGTCCGCCACAGAACCGAGGTCTAGCGTCAAAAATAGCCTTGAACACAGACAACATGCAGGTGCTCCCCACATTAGAGACATACTGCTCTAGCAGCAGCTGCATTGGAGACCTTGCTGCTGCCACAGGGCTATCGAATGAAATCGTTCAAAACCTTCTATCTAGGCTTCCAACGTATCGCTCCCCCCAGAAAAAAAATCCTCTATATACACACGGCAGGCGGCCGCATGCGAGAAGACGAGACTGCACCTCCGCCTTCTTTTCTGCAGGATATGCCTGTCCGTTCACAACGTCTGCGGTGCCGGAACGCAAATGCCCATCTGCCAGCCATGCAAGATAGGCTGTCTATCACAGCTAATGCTGCCAAATCGGCTTGCATATAAAATAATCTTGGGTTTTGATACAACACAGGCTCGTCCTTCCCGCCCTACAAGGCAAAACAGGCCAGAACAAGAAACCATCACAGGATTTGTGAAACGGGGCATTAGACTATTGGCTGACGAGAAACACTACACGAATAAACCAGGACCAGCATGCTCATAAAAAGAGACCGCTCGCACGCTGAGCCCGCTGCGGTCAGGATTGGTTGCGGTGGTATAAAAAAATAAGACAAATTTCTCATCCTCGCAACCACTCCGTCCCTTATTCCTCGCTCTAATTCCCCGGTTCGCCCTTTTTTCGTATGTTTGGTTCTTCTCTAGTCATAGACACACAGACAAAAAATCACTGGATTGTATTTACAAAGCCAAAAAAAAAAAGTCAATCAACAAATCACAGAAACCTGAAATTACAAAAAACGGCGAGGCCACTCCTCAGCCCGGAAAGGGATCTCCCTCGCGAAGCATAAAATGCATGTCCAGTTGTTAGCCAGCGAGGTCCGCTCAGACGAGGCCCGTAGATCGTGAGAAATGGAAATTTAAAAAAAATTAAACGTTCAACGCAGCTAACAAATGAAAACAGCACATCCACCGCATCAGCACATCTAGCTGCCATACGCCTTGAAGGTGATGACAGCACTGCCGCCAGTCGTAAGAGCCGTCTGTGCACGAGAAAGTTAGCATTGAGCTCAGAAGAGCGGGAAGAGAAGGAGAAAAGAAGAAAAAGAAAGAAAAAGAAAAAAGACGTACCGTGCAGCCACTGCTGCCGCCATAGTACGAGCCGCTCTTGAGGTAGCACTCGGCGGTGATGTCGCCAGTGATCTCGATATCAAAGTCGAGCTCAGCAGACGAGGTGGGCGTGTTAGGGAAGATGGAGATGTACGTCACGCCGTAGATGTCCGTGCCGGCGCCGATGTTGACGGGGGCCCAGTTGCCGGCAGAGTCCGGGTAGTCATCGCTGGTCCAGACGCAACCCTGCTCGAGGCTGAGGCCCTTGTTGTTGACGTAGAACTGGCCGCTGGTGTACTTGCCCTCCCACTGGTAGGCCGTCTTGGCGTTGATGTTGTTCAGGGTCACAGTCTCGCCGGCGCCCGCCAGCAGCGGCACGTTCATCATCTCGTTGCCGGGGTAGTTGGTGCCGCACACGGCCACCTGGGCAGAGAGCTCGTTCTTGATCGTGATGCCGCCCTCGCCGTCCTGGCAGAGCGTGTCGAAGTCGGGGTTGGTCAGCTCGAGGTAGCCGTCCGAATTGCACCACAAGCCGCCAATCGACTGGCCGGTGGAGCCCTGCGACGTGGTCGGCCACTGCGCCTTGCTCTGCCCGGCCGAGCAGGCGTACGAGCAGAACGAGCCTTTGGTGCAGCCGCCGCTGACGGCCTCCGTGATGTCGCTGATATCCACGCCAGGGGTCCAGCTGCCCGTGGTTTGAATACCGGCCCAGCCGTCCAGGCCGATCCAGTCCACGGCCACGGCGCCGTACGCCGAGGGGAACACGCTGCACTCGATGGTGCCGTTGGGGAACGCCTTGCCCGAGCCCGAGGTCGTCGTGCTACTGCCGGTCGACGCGGCAGTGGTCGTCGCTGCTGCCGACGACGATGTCGACGTCGTGGTGGGTGCAACCGTCGACGAGGTGGACGTCGTGCTCGTGCTCGTGCTGCTCGTGCT
>JRUC01000308.1:0-25501 GCA_000806385.1 Leptographium procerum
CCGCTAAAAAGAATATAGTTAAAAAAGCTTTTTTTTTACTTTAACGTTAAGTAAAAACATATAATAATACCTTATATTTATAAGCTAAACAATACGTTTAAACAACATAATTTAACGCCTATTTAATAAGGCTAATAATGTAATAAATAGTAAAAATAGTGCCTTAACACTTTAAAGGCTTTAAATTAATAAATTAAAAGCTAAATTAACGGTAAATAAGTATAAAAAGTAAAAGGAAGTGCCGTTAAACGCTAATAATAAGTTTATACGTATTAAAGACGTTATACAAGTATAACAGCATTTAAAAAGGCAGCTTCGGCCTTAAAGGACATCTAGTAAGGTAGCCGAAAGGCGTCTACAAGACTTTTTATACGCATTTAACCTTGTATCTAGCCAGGAGGTGCCGTCTTAGCTATCTGAAGTAATGGGAGTACGTGGATTTAAAGCTAGAAAAAGTGCGTAAAATAGGGCGGTGCGTAAGAAGGGGCCTAGTCGACTTAGTAGAAACTCCCGATTAGTATAGGTCAACTCAGAATTTGGTCGTACTGCCTATGAAAATTTCCCAACAAATATGAGTCATCATGACATACTTAAGTCACGTGCTACCATTGCTGTCCCAAAAATCACTTATCTTACTGATAATGCTCCCCACTTATACTAGGCTTCATAAAGTCGCAACAGCAGGGGCAATCAGTCCTAGCCGCGCTTCAGCCGTGTCTAGCATTGCATGATCTGAATTGAGGTCGAGAATGGCGTCAACTAGAAATTCACTACCCAGCGGCGATGTCAGTTCTACAAGCTGTGAAACACGCAAGCTGGAAGAAGGCGATGTTTCTGATACCGACTCGACAGCCTTGGACGAGGAGTCCGCTATCAAAGCCTTGACCGAAAACGTGCGTGACCAGGATGATATCGAACGTGATATCACCCGAAAGGCAGAGCTGGCTCTGATTGAGTCGGAGGACAGAAGAGACGAGAAACGGATCGAAAAGCTAGAGGTCACAAGGACGAAACTCGAGGAGCAGAAATTGGCGTACCAGCAGCGACTTGTTGATACTGCATCGAGAAACTTAGTGATCAAGTCACGCCTTGAGAGGGAAATCGCCCAGGTTGACAAAGAGATCGAATCGACCGACAAAGACCTCGCCGACTTTCGGAAGCGAATCGACCAGAGGCACATTAATCAAGAAGGCATCTCTAGTTCCGAAGACATTTACGGCGAGGGCAAAAACGTAGGAAGCCAAAAGCTTCCCAACGAGACTCAAAGAGAGTTCTTGATACGCACGGGGAAAATCACACCGTTTTCGAAGATCGGTGGTCCACGTACGGAAGGCGTTGAGGGAGATCTTGCCGATGCCATCCAAGAGGCAGAAGATGAAGCTGTTGCCGAGGAGCTAGTGGAGCAAGCTTCTGTTGACGACCCCAAGTCTCACCAGAACCTGCGTCTGCCCGGTTTCTCAGAGGGAGGCCGCTCATTTTCAGAAGCGCTTTCCTCGGGCGCGGAAGCTGAATTCTCTCTTCGGCCGCGAAAGAAACGGAAGACGCGACAGGAAACGGAGGCAGATGACACCGAGAAGGATGAAGAGGAGTGGCTGCCGGCGTCGGCCGCTGCCCTGAGTCCTTCATCTGCATCTGATGACTCTTTTGATGCCGAGTCTAGTCTGACTCGCCAGAGTCGTCCATCCCCCAGAAAAAAAGGGACGCGGAGGCCTGAAGCCAGGGAAGACGCTAATGAAACGGTTGATCTCAGTGGGGTTGATGATGGAAATGAAGCCATGTACAAGCTACGCTTGGAGGATTGGGTCAGACGTAGGAGGACTGCACGCGATTGTCGCAGGGACAAAGATGGCCTACCCGCCGACCATGATAATGAGGAGGAGTGGTTCAAACCGTCCCCGGATGAGCCAGATTATGACTTTGAGAACGGCCTCAAACTCCCTGGCGACATATACCCATCACTATTTGGTTATCAGAAGACAGCTGTTCGCTGGCTGGCCGAGCTCTATGACATCAAGGTTGGTGGTATCATTGGCGACGAGATGGGGCTAGGCAAGACAGGTACGACTTCCGTGCACACGTCCGCACCTGTGTCAAAGAGGAGACTGACCTAGCTGTTGCAGTCCAGCTTATTTCGTTTGTGGCCGCACTGCACTACAGCAAACGCCTTGACAAACCTGTGATCGTCATTGCCCCCGCCACTGTTCTCAGGCAGTGGGTGAACGAGTTTCACCGTTGGTGGCCGCCTTTGCGGGTGTCCATCTTGCATTCTTCGGGGAGCGGCATGTTGAATTTTGATCGTGAAGATCTCATTGAGCAGGATGAGGCATCATGGGGCGGAGCCCCCAAGAGACGCGGGTCCAACAAGGCTGCCAAAGCAATCGTGGACCGTGTTGTTAAGCATGGCCATGTTCTCGTCACAACCTATGCTGGGCTTCAAACTTACGGCGACATTCTGATACCGGTAAACTGGGGCTATGCAGTGCTGGACGAAGGACACAAGATCAGAAATCCGAACACCGCCATAACTATCTATTGCAAAGAGTTGCGTACCCCTAATCGAATTATTTTATCCGGCACTCCTATGCAGAACAACCTCACCGAGCTTTGGTCACTCTTTGACTTCATCTACCCCATGCGCCTCGGAACTCTTGTTAACTTCCGAAATCAGTTTGAGATTCCTATTAGGATGGGTGGCTACGCCAATGCCACAAATCTTCAGATAATGACGGCCCAAAAGTGCGCCGAGACCTTGAAGGACGCCATCAGCCCGTATCTGCTGCAGCGTACCAAAGCCGATGTTGCAACGGACTTGCCCAAGAAAAGCGAGCAAGTTCTTTTCTGCAAACTGACGGAGCCCCAAAGGCAAGCCTACGAGCTATTTCTCAGGTCTGATGAAATGAACGCGATTCTCAGGCGGGCCCGGCAGTCTCTGTATGGCATCGATATTCTCAGGAAAATCTGTAACCATCCAGACCTCGCCGAACCACAGCTCAAGCACAAAGATGGATATAACTGGGGAAGCGCGTCTAAATCTGGAAAAATGCAAGTGGTGAAGGCACTACTGCAAATGTGGAAGCGGTTTGGGCACAAAACACTGCTCTTCTGCCAAGGCACGCAGATGCTAGACATCCTGGAAAGCTTCACCCAAAGTCTTGGCGATATACTGTACTTGCGCATGGACGGCAAGTCTCCGATCAAGGAACGACAGACCCTGGTTGACCGCTTCAACAACGACCCGCGATTGAACCTGTTTCTGTTGACGACCAAGGTCGGTGGTCTGGGTGTGAATCTTACCGGCGCTGATCGGGTGATCATTTTTGACCCTGACTGGAACCCATCAACAGACGTCCAGGCACGTGAAAGAGCCTGGCGCCTGGGTCAGAAACGACAAGTTACTATATACCGTCTCATGACCGCCGGAACCATTGAAGAAAAGATATACCACCGGCAAATATTCAAGCAATTTCTCACCAACAAGGTGCTCAAGGATCCGAAACAGCGCGCCTCCTTTGGTCTTCATGACCTGCACGACCTGTTTTCTTTAGGATCTTACGAAGACGGAGTCACAGAAACTAGCGAGCTTTTTAGAGGCAACGAGGTTAAGTTTCCGTCTGCAAGGACGAAGCAGGTGATCACTCCAGGTCCGGACGTGGTTCCTATCGTCACACTCGGGAAGGCTGCACCACCCCAAAGCGCAGACCAGACAAAGGCTGTCGCCGTCGGAAATTTAGCAGCAGCGGCAGCAGCAGCAGCAGCAGAAGACGAAGAAGAAGAAGAAGAGGGAGGCGGCCTCCGCAGAATCGCTGGAGTAGCCGGGGTTGAGGAATATGAGCAAAAGGGCGATTCTGGGGCCGAGGCAGCTTTCAATGAGGAAGATCAGTTGGTGAGGGGTATTTTTGCTCAACCGGTAATTCACAGCGCTCTGGAGCACGACCAGATTATGACTGGAGGTGGAAAGAAAATTCAGGCCGATAGACGTATTTTGGAGCATGAAGCCAACCGCGTTGCCTCCCTGGCAGCTGCCCATTTACGGCAAGCTGGTGAAGACGCTCGGCAAATGCCTATCGGGACCGTCACTTGGACTGGTGAAGTGGGCGAGGGTGGGCGCCCTCGCAATATCCGTCGAGGCCGCGCAGGGCCAAGCTCAACAGGGATCATGGCTGGGATCGCCGACCGGCAAGGCCTTCGTGGTAGCCCGGGCAGCCCGGGCAGCTCTCGGTCGGCTACGCCAGATCGGAGAAGCAGTTTGCTGGCAAGCGACTTCGAAAAGATGATACCAAACTTCATCCGACGGCATGGCGGTAAAGTGCCATCCAAGCTTTTGGTGGACCATTTCAATCAATACTGCACCGGAAAGGAACAGGCAAGTGAATTCAAGACCGCCCTGGACAGGGTGGCTAAGATGGACAAAGCTGGCTCGAGCATGAGGGCCATATGGTCGCTGAAACCACGATACCAATGAGAACCACGACTGTAGCAGTGTCGAATTTGGACCTGATCAAGCAACTGCCTAGGTAATGTGTTATTTGATTTGATATTTTATTTCGTGGGCTTCTACCTAGCTGCGGCTGTATGAGTTTTTGGACAGACCTGCCCAGTTTTCCCCTTTTCCTCCTGCCAATTTACTGTGGTTGTGCCAGAAGCAACATGTGACATTAAACATTCAATGGGGACCAGGCGACAATGGCCGTTCCCCTCGGAGATGTCAACACCACAAAACACTATAAACCGAAGACTTCCATATTTTATGTCATCCTAGCCGAAAACCCAAACCCAAACATAAACTGACCAAAGGACCGCGCCTGCTGCCCGATAGACCAGATGGTAAGAAGCAAGCCCGTGACCAGCCAGAGCTGCTCACAGACGACGACCACGACGACCGCCCTTGCGACGGGTGGAGTCGGACGGCGTCGGGGTGACGTCCTCGATACGGCCGATCTTCATGCCGGACCGAGCCAGGGCGCGAAGTGCTGACTGGGCGCCAGGGCCGGGAGTCTTGGTGCCGTTGCCTGCAAACGTCAGATGGACAGTCCTTGGGTGATAGAGCTAGGGCTTAAAATGGATACAAACTCACCACCGGTGGCCCGGATCTTGATGTGGAGAGCAGTAATGCCCAGCTCCTTGCACCGAGCCGCGACGTCCTGAGCAGCCAGCATAGCGGCGTACGGAGAGGACTCGTCACGGTCAGCCTTGACCTTCATGCCACCAGTGACACGGCAGATAGTTTCGCGACCGCTGTAGCCATCCATATTGTCAGCAATTGTTACGTGCTGGCTCCTCTCGTCCCAGTGTGTTCGCATCCCACGCCATGCCGAGCCTAGGTTAACATAATTACCTCAGATCGGTGACGTGCACAAAGGTATCGTTAAACGAGGCGAAGATACGGGCGACGCCGAAAACAAGCTCGCCTAAAAACACAAAAATGATCAGCATTTCTGGATCGATGGCCTCTCGCGGATGGAGTGAAATTGTCGAGCATACCTTCGCGGATCTGGGGACCCAGGGAGATGTTCTCCTGGGCCGGCTTCTGAGTCTTCTTCGGGGGCATGGTGTCGAATTTTTGTCGTGTCAGTCGAGTCGAATCGTTTGTCTTGTCTATTAACTGATGGGAAAAGAGCGATGCAGTGAAAATTGAAAAAAATTGTGTTACTGGTGGGGAGGGGTGCGAAAAGTAACGAGGCGGTGTGACTAGGCAGAACTGACAGCCAACGCAAGAAATTCGCAGGGCTGCCGTGCCCTAGTGTGCCCATGGCTTGTGTGGTGGGTCCATGAATGCTCTAGGGCAAAAGCCAATTTCTCTTCCTAAAGAGACGAAGAAAAAAAAGAAGAAAATCTTCTCCTTTCTAACATCTCCATCCCCAACTTTTCGACACAGAATCGACAACCACCATTCATCCGCAATGGCTTCCACGTATGGCTCTCCCTTCAGTTTATATCCTTTCTCTTGATTTGCCTTTATCTTGTGTGTTTCGGCACAACGATGAAGATCCAGCCTCTCGCAGATAGTCGTGGTCCTTTTGCTGGATTACCGCTTTGCTCTTTCGCCTTTCGATCTGCTGGCCTAAACTAGCCAGCAGAAGATTGGCAAAAGATGTGTGATCTAGTTTCATCTGTCTGATGCTTCTCCCTCTGTTTGAGAGCCCTTCTTGAAGCAAGTCAAATTGGGCTCTCAAATAAAGAGACGACGTGTCGGGTGTTGAAGACGAAGACGGCCTTCATTGACATCTTCACTTCTAATTTCAGTGCCATTGAACTCGGCTCGATATGTGGCTTCACGGCACTTTTTCGGGTTGATATTATGAGCATATACTCTCGGTTCCGCACCGAGGTGTTGTCGGACTTGAGTGTCGCAACGCGCAAACAGGGCATGTCAAGCAAAGACACACTAGCTCTCTCTTAGGACTGGTTGTTTTGATTGCCCTGTATTCGTGCTGTCTGCTATCTCACCGATGAAATCCAGGATTGAGTCAGCTACCGCGAGAATGTCGCGTTTGAGCAGCACTTCTCCACCGGCGCTCTATTTCCATACCTCTCCAGGTATGCTGGACTACGTACTAATCCGATATGACAGTACCGTGCCGACTCACGACCAGATCCTGGTTCCGGAGACGCTTCTGAAGAAGCGCAAGAGCCAGGAGAAGGCCCGCGCCGAGAAGAGCGCCGAGATCGAGAAGAAGAAGAAGGTTAGTCTGTACCACACTTCGCTGCCGCGATCTTCTTTCGTCTCCTCCTGTTCTTTCGCTGCGCCGTTCTGCTTGCATGCAGAAGCTGTGGGGTGTTAGGAGAGGCGGAGAGGTAGTAGACAATGATGCACAACATTTTTTTGCCAACTAGACTTTTGTCCATGCTGTTGCAAACTTAACCATCTTTCGGGTCTGATGTCGACTTATAAATCAATTGTCTTTTGCTGTCATGCTAGCTTAACAGGTTTATGCTAACGTGTACGTCGCTAGGCCAACAAGGAGAAGCGTGCTGTCATCTTCAAGCGCGCCGAGAAGTATGTTCAGGAGTACCGCGAGGCCGAGCGCGAGAAGATCCGCCTTGCCCGGGTCGCCAAGCAGAACAACTCTTTCCACGTTCCTGCTGAGAACAACCTGATTTTCATCATCCGCATCAAGGGTATCAACAAGATCGCCCCGAAGCCGCGGAAGATCCTCCAGCTGCTGCGTCTGCTGCAGATCAACAACGGTGTCTTCGTCAAGGTCACCAAGGCTACACAGGAGATGATCAAGGTTGTCGAGCCGTGGGTTGCCTATGGCTACCCCAACCTGAAGAGCGTCAAGGAGCTCGTCTACAAGCGCGGCTACGGAAAGGTTGACAAGCAGCGCATTGCCCTGACCGACAACTCGATCATCGAGGCGTCTCTCGGCAAGTACGGCATTGTCTGTGTTGAGGATCTCGTCCACGAGATCTTCACTGTTGGCCCCAACTTCAAACAGGCCTCCAACTTCCTGTGGCCCTTCAAGCTGAGCAACCCTACCGGTGGCTTCCACGTCCGGAAGTTCAAGCACTTCATCGAGGGTGGTGACCTGGGCAACCGGGAGGAGCACATCAACGCTCTCATCCGGCAGATGAACTAGGTGCTATGCACAATATAAATAAAATAGAAGTGGTGCAGGGTGCTGCTCTGTTGGCGGAGATATCCTTTCATACAGTTTGCAGTGTGTATGGCGTTTTTGGGGTCAAAATCTCTTGCTTCTTAGGGACATGCGGAAAGATACAAAATCAATATCCATCATGAAAATGAGAGAAGGAGCCTGCTCGCCTCCCCATACAACCAGATGCTCAACAGCAAGAATTCTCGTAAACTAAAGTGGTATGGTATGTTTGATAATAGTACAAGTGTAGGCTTCTGCCCAGTGCAGCATGCGCATACAAGGACGTTGTTGAGAGCTAAATAGGTGGGATGTGTGTATGTACACATGCTTTTTTGTTCTATATCTTAATATCGAAACTCGTCCCACAACCGCAACTACTCGTAGCAAGAGGGTTGTCAACTATTTTAAACTGGGACCCAATAAGCTCCATGGTAAAATCGACCTTGCTCCCGTTAAGCAGCTCGAGGGAGGGCGTGTCGAGGATTATCTTGGGTGCAGACAGTGGATCTGATAATCCAGGCGCCGCTTCCGCATCATCAGAAATGTATGCGAATATAGTGTCGTCTTCCCGTATTGCTGGCAATTTCGGCTCTGCAGACGATTCGGCAGACGATTCGGCGAATAAAGTTGGGGCGGATGCATGCAAAGTGTCTGGCAGCGTTACGAGGCTCATGAGATACTGAAACCCGTGGCAGCCACCGCTTTCAACTTGGATCCGAAGCGCCAGATGCGGGTTGCCGTCTTTTTTCATGACTTGAGACAGGCGCTGGGAAGCATCTAGTTAGTTATACAGCACGCAGCGGTTGTGTAACTAAGCAGCAAACTCACTGTTGCCGCTCGGGGCGTGATTTCGAGCCTCATCTCGTTATTAGATTCGTCCAACTGCGGATTGAGAATCGTGCGGGTGCCGTGGCTAATCTGCGTCGAAGAGAAGCTTCGTCTTTGGTGGAGCGAAGATCTGGTAGGAGCAGTAGTCATGTTGAGAAATGAAGACCCGTCATGGCGGAGTTTGTGGCATCGCCGTTGAGATGGCTGCAGCTGGATGTGCGGCCTTGTAAGCATCGCCGCTGCCCCACCAACATGGCGGTCCGGCGCTGAAGACGGCAACAGTCGACGATGAGCAGTCAAACCTGTGGTAGGGCTTGGTGAAGACGACAGTGGTCTTCGAGTGATGTATGACGGCAGCAGGAAGTCGAAGACCGCGTGAACCGGCGATGGGCCAGGCACAACGCTGGGGGCTCTGGCTTGACGGGCAATCGGCCCTGTAGCTTCCGCAATATGCGATACCTTTGTTGCCGAGTGGGCATAGCGTGCTACGGCGGCCATATTCGGTCTGAATTTCGAGGGAATTGCTGAATAGTGAATGATGGCAGGTGGTTGCAGTATAAGAAGATAGGTTTGGCATGGGCAGCCCCGCTGCAAGAATGACTCTTTGTTGGGGTGATCTTTAGAAGGCCATGATGCAGTTTGCTTGATTTTGTGGTTTTTTTTTTCGCCGGCTGCCGTTTTAGACCATGTCCCGATTCGTAAGCAGAGATAAGCTCGATAGCTACATACTGTAGCTCGAACGCCATGGCGTTGGAAATTGAAAGGATTGTCCACGTGACTGGGGGCAAAGGTTGTAAGTGGATTTTGTATCGGTCTGATTGGCCGAACTTAGAATGACGTAATCCTCCGGAGTCCCATCTCCGCCTCGGGATGATGCGTCCGACACACAATCGTTAAAGAGCTAGGGAGTTTTAAAAGCAGTTGATATTTATCAGACTTTTTCGTGCTCTCCAGCTTAAAATACTGCTTTTCAAGCAATTGTGTTATAGGTTCGCCGTATGCATCTCTTGATAAAATTTGGCCAAAGATATTGCTTAGCACCCTTCGATTTGAGGTACATATAAGAATTGGCTGCATACGTCCTGAAAAACCCCTAATCAGAGATTGCTGGACCACCGAGCCACCTGTCATGTGCCTTGATAGGTGCGTACCGTAGCTTTTATACCGGCTTCAAGGGCCGAGGAAAAGGACTGGATCAGTCATCGAAAATGTTACCATGTTGTAAAACGTGAGGAATTGCAGTGTAGCAAAGCTTCTGTAGTCTCGGTTGGCCAAACGACATCCTCTTCGGCAGTTCTCTGATTGGTTAGTGTGGTACAGGGCACAGCCTGCGGTCCCTGGCACAACCTCCTTTGTTTTACCTCCCAACGGCCTGCCGACTGCAGCCGTCTGGCCAGACGGACCAAGCTGGGGTCGAGCCCACCAATGGGGTATTGCCATCATGCTTGCCTGTTGGTGAAGTGAGAGGGGTCTCGGCGCCATTGATGCAATGCCGGTAAAGGAGAAGAGGGTGAAAAGAGGGTGAAAAGAGGGAGAGCCGCTGTTCAATAAAGGGAGAAGAAATAGTTGGGAAAGAGCAGCAGAACATGGCCCTAACAACAGCGAAGGGAACTCATACAGCCAGTACCAGGCAACAAGGACTGGGCAGTTCTTGACAGTTGTCTTGCATATATATGGATTGGGGAATGAAAACTGCAGACGTATTGCCGAAAACAAGAAACAAGAATCGCCAGCTAGCTGTCACCCCGAATCTCACGCTCACTCCCCCTTCATCCTAGACATCTCCAGTATCTAAGAAAACCCTACCATCTCGGTTCACGATGGCTAGAGATGTCGAAGGACTAAAAACAGACCCGGGCAACGTCTCGCTGGGGCGGCTCATCACCAGCAGCCTTGTAGGAATCTTGGCCGCCTACTGGTACATTATCCTTCCAGCTCTCGTCGTTGTCCGCTGCCTCTACAAACGGTACGCGTCACCGCTGCGCCGCTACCCCGGGCCCTGGCTTGGCTCCGTATCCCGCCTGTGGAAGGTCTTGTCGACCATGTCCACCAACACGCACCTGGATCACATTGCCCTGCATCGAAAGTACGGACCCGTGGTGCGCATTGCCCCGAACGAAGTATCGATTTCGTCGCCGGAGGCAGCCAGGCTGGTGCTGAGCGCTGGAAAACACTTCCACAAGACAGACTTCTACGGAGTATTCCCGCCTCCAGAAAACCCCGACATCTTCACAGAAGTGCGCGAGCATGTGCACGCGCAGAAAAAAAAAGTAGCCAATGTGCCGTACAGCATGGCGGCAATGCAGCAGCTGAGCCCCTTCATCGACGACACTGTGGAGCTTCTCATGGCTAAGCTGGAAGACATCGCCGGTGGCTTGGCCCATGACACGCAAGGGCCTCAGGTAGACTTGGGGGCGTGGCTGCACTATTTTGCCTTTGATGTGCTAGGTGAGGTGGCGTTTAGCCGCAGCTTTGGCTTTCTCGAGCAGGGACGCGACGTGGAGAGAGCAATCGGCACGATCGACGACTCACAGCGGTACAACGGGATCATCGGGCAGGTGCCGGAGCTAGACCACCTGCTGCGCCGCAACCCGCTGTGGCAGCTGATCCCGGCCCTGGACACGAAAAATGCTCTGGTCACGCGCATGGCCTTGGAGGAGCTCAGCCGCCGCAAGCCCTTTGACAAGGAGAGCGAAGGGCGGTGGCGAGGAGGCGACGGGCGTCAAGATCTGCTGGCGAGCTTGATCAAAGGCCACCTGAAGGACCCGGAGCGGTTCCACGAGGGCGATGTGTTTGCCGTTGCGCACGGCGCCATGTATGCTGCTGACCCTCTCCCCCCCATTCCGTTTTATTCGTGCCTCTCGTGCCTCTCGTGCTGCTGTTGCGGTTGGCTGACCGGTGTTTGCGGACAGATTTGCTGGCTCCGACTCCACAGCCTCGACGATGCAGTCGTTTTTCTGGCAGGTGCTGCACGACAGACGCGTATACGGGAAGCTCGACGGTGAAATTACCGCGGCTGTTGCCGACGGCAGGATTCCGCCAACCGGCAACGTCGCATGGTCACAGAGCCAGAGCCTGCCGTATTTCCAGGCGTGCCTCAAGGAGAGCATGCGCGTGCGTCCAGCCGTGGGCCTCAACATCACGCGAGTGGTGCCACCGGAAGGGGCTGACCTGGATGGCCGGTTCTTCCCCGGAGGCACCCAGATAGCTGTGAACGGATGGGTACTGCATCGCGACAGGGCCACGTTTGGCAGCGATGCCGACGCCTACCGGCCGGAACGCTGGACCGAGGGCGAGGAGCGCAGCCGGCGTATGGAACGGTACATGTTCCAGGTAAGCACAAACAAGAGTTCGGCAGCGCCTGAAGAAAGCGAGCTCTCTGGCTGACAAGACAGTTTGGCGGTGGCGCCCACGTGTGCATTGGGCGGAATCTGGCACTGCTTGAGATCAACAAAGTGCTGCCGCGGCTTCTGCGCGACTTTCGCTTCGCTCTGGTACATCCCGACCGGGAACTGACGGCACATGCTACCTTTTTTGTCGTGCAGCAGGGCCTGGACGTGTTTGTGCAGAAAAAGCCATGAAGGGTCACGTATGGCTCACTCCTGCCATATTCGCCGTTTCCTGCATCGCACTCGGGCTTGAAGGAAGTAAGATAAGATATTAGAACAGCTGTACATACTTAGGGCGGTTTCGCTTAAGGTTTTAAGTTCACGCTAGCTTTGCTGCTGCCCCTCTCACTCCAACCAATCTCAGAAACGCCCTGCTACTATGTATCTCAAAATTGGCCACATGGAAGCCGACTTGCCCGAAGATCCAAGAGTGCGGCGTACGGAATTGGAGTGAATGAACCGAGCTCTTCCATCTAGCCGTCTAGGAGCAGAGATGAACTTCTTCGTATCAGGACAATTAGACTGTGATTTACATCGGTGATGATCGGAATGATCCTCGAAGATCAACGTCCTAACAGGGGCTGCGGGGCAACGTCTCACTGAGAGCTTGTACCTTAATTAATGGTAGCTCCCACTGCAAATCTACCGCCGACCTACAGTAGCGCCACCCCAACCCGCCTGCAAACGCCACAAGTGTGCCTAGGGCAACCTTCTCTCTCTGACAGACGTCGTTTCAGGAATCCGTGCACCTTCCTCCATGCTTCGGCCCCGACCTCTCTGGACTGGCTCTTTATCAGCGGCCCATCGGATGTACTACTACAGGGCTTTCTGGTTCTGGAAAGTAGTTCCTCGATGGAAGTGGGGATTGGTCTGCATTTTTGGGGTTTCGTCTAATAGTCGCCCCCATGTTGACGGCAGACTTCCCTAACCCTGCAAATCACGAACATTTCCCAGAAATGGAAACCAGCTCGTGCTAGATGTAGGACATATTTCTGAGAACCGTGAGCAGCGTATCCAACTCTGGATGGCATACAAACAGGCGCAAGTTTTTCACGTACGGGAGCACAGGCGTTTACCCCTGAAAGTAAGCGCTTATTCTGGGCCGATGGAGCTGCCAAAACCAGCGTTTGTGCACCTTGAAGATATCAGGCGCCGAGATTTTTGAGAGGACTCACATACTTTATGGTTATTATATGGCTTTCCCATCCGCCCTCCCCCTAGCCGTAACTTGCCTGGGCTAGCAAGGCAAGTCCTCTCTTTCTCTCACTTCTCCCAAAAGTCTTTCTTTTTGTTTCCTTCGCTCGCTATCTCCACTCATTGTCCTTCCTTTCTATCTTGTCCGTGAACGCTTCTTTTTATTCTGCACTGCCGCAGGAGCTTTCAGCTGTGCTGAACGGGCTTCCCTTCGTTTCTATACAAGTGTTACTTTCTATCCGCCAGCCGGCTTGGCGAATATTACTCTCCCTACTTTCCTGTTCGCTCCGAGAATACAGCCGAGCTTTCCGCAGCAGCCATGATTGCGACCGCTTTTCCTATCTTAGTCCTAGCCTGGGCTGCAGCGGCTGCGGCTGCGGCCAGATCTATGCTCCCTCGGACGGTGACCTCTCTTGACCAGGCAGCAGCAGATGAGGCCCAGCAACGCGATGCCACTGCTACCCGTGCTTTCTCGAATGTGCAAATCACAACGTCGGACGGCCGATGTCTCTTCGTTGACAAGCTTTCCGGTGATTCTCGTGAGAATTTGACGCCAGTCCAGATTGCTGCCTGCGGCTCGACGGATGGCCAGGGTTGGGATGTCATTACCGCCGGAAAGCACATCAGTGCCTCCAACTCCATGCTCGTCGTCAGCACACTCACGCAAGCCTGCCTCAATTTTGACCCCCGCCGTGCTGCCGGAAACCAGGTCATTCTCTTTTCGTGCGGTGGGCGAGCCGATGGTGGTGAGTGATGACCCTCTCCGTTCCCGAAGCGATTAGGGACTGATGTTGGTCGTCATATGATTACAGGGGGAGCTGAGACAAACTCGCAGGCATTCTTTTTCAATGGGACTGCCGGGCCGATGTTCTTTGAGCCTGAACATGCTGCGGGTTCCTGTTTGACTGCTCTGGGAAATGCTGTTGATGTGGCAGACTGTGACTTCTCAGACCCAGAACAGCTGTTCACCTTTGGCGGCGCTGCTTCTGCAACAACAACATCGGCTACTTCTTCCCAGACTTCTTCTGTCTCATCGACCACATCTGCGTCGCCTACAGCATCATCCACTTTACAGAGCCGGACTGCCACAACAACGAACTCCGCGTCGGCTCTTGGGCTCTCCCATGCTTCGACATGTACTGCTCCGAGAACAATAACCGTCACGACAACGGTTACAGCGGATACGGAAGAGGCCATCGAAACGGCAACGGCAGCTGTTGCGGCAAGCTCGTCGTCATTTCAGTCGGACAATGGTACTGAGTCTGTTGCTGTTGTGTCCTCTGCCTCTGACTCCTCCGCTTCGTCGCCATCAGAAATTGAAGATACCGGAAACGCTACTTCTATTTCCATACCCACAACTGAAATTCCCGTGGGACGTGGTGGTGACTTTAACCCCACGGCAGCGGCAGAGGCAAACTCCCGTGATGGCTTTGCTACAAGGGCATTTGCCAGTGTGGAGATCCGTGCCCCCAATGGGCAGTGTCTATTTGTCGACCCGACCGCCGGCGACTTCTGTGAGAACCTCATTCCTGTCTCGCTGGTCGACTGCTCAGGCACGCCTAACGAGAAATGGGACGTCATTACTGCTGGGCTGCACAACGACGCCCAAGACGCTGCTCTGATTGTCAGCAGCCTGACAAACGGCTGCGTCAGCTTTGACGGACGCCGGGCAGCTAACGACACGGTGAACATGTTTTCTTGCGGCGGCCGCGCTGATGGCTGTAAGACTATGCCCACTACACCCCTTTCACCCCGTTTCACCCCATCTCACCACTTACACCTCTTTCACCGTATACAAGAGCGATGTGCTGACTAATCACAGCCGGCGAGACGAACGCGGACCAGCTGATGCCGTTCATTGGCGCCCTGAGCTTCGCCTTTGCGCCATCGGGAGAGAACGGCGCTGTCTGCATCTTGCCTGGCGACGGCCGGCTGGTCTCTGGGACATGCCCCACTGATGGGTCTCAGCTCTTTTCCATCTTTCCATGAGGCACCTGTGCCGTTTTGGACTTTCCGACACGCAAACCTCTGGCAACATTCTTTCTTCAGTTCTTGTTTGTGGCTCACGCACAAAACGCGCACCGCGCCTTTTCTCTTGTAATCTATAAATCTCTAACATACTTTGAAGCCTTGCAGGTGTTTTGCTGTGGCCCTGATTCGCTGATTTGATGACCTATCTCACAAGATGACATTATCCTTGGCATTCTTGAAGCTGCACGTGGAATTAAGTGGACCGGTATCATATCGATCAAGTTTCAGCTCTTTATTACTTCAATCACAAGATAGATATCCCAGCCTTCACCAAGCTAGAAGATGCCAGACTGGGCGTAGCTTTTAACAATTTCATATCTGTGCTGTTGTAAACAATAGTACTTTCGTGGCAAGCCTGATTATTAAGGATTGGCACCTATGATTGGCTGGCCTGGCCCAATTCGTTTCACGCGATTTCGATCTCATTTTCATTTCTGCTGTTTTCCCTTATCCCATCTTGTTGCCGAACTACAAAGCCTCCAAACATAGAGCCAGCAAGCCGACCTGTCGACTACCCAATTACCCCGAGTCTTGTGGACGCGTCATGGGCGTCGCTTCACTCCTTGCGCATGAGGCTGCCCCTTAGACACAATGTCTACGGGTTCACATGATCCAGGGGCAGGCCGCCGCGATGCATCCGCTCCCGCTTCCGCTCCTGCTACAGTCCATGCCCGCCACGGCATGAGCGTCGACACTGCCGCCGCAGCCGCCTCCGCAGCCGCAGCCGCTGTCGCGTCACCCGTTATGGCGGGAACATTCTCGTCGCCCACGCAGGCGGCAAGACAAAGCAGGGGCCGCAGCATCTCAGCCACTTCACCGAGCATACCTGACTTGCGGCGCCGCGGTACGCGGGCGGTAACCTTTCGCAATGTCGACGACTTCGCTGGGTACGCAGGACGACCTGGTTGGCAGCCGGGATCCGAGCCCGGTATCGACACGAGCAAGCCTGACGGCGGACGGGAAACTTTGGCACACATGAAGGCTCCCAGCGACATCACAGTCGTGGACTTTAGCCAGTCAGATATGTCGACAACGCGCCTGGACAACAACTCGCTGGCCGGGTTTCTTGCCATGCCGCAGCCGCCTCATATGAAATGCCGGTGGATCAATGTCAACGGCCTCAGTTGGGATGTCATACAGATGTTGGGAAACCACAAAAAGCTCCATCGTCTGGCTATTGAGGACTTGATGAACACTCGGAATCGAACAAAAGCAGACTGGTACGCTATCGATGTTATGTTCTTTTTCCACCTCTTAACGAGGATACGTGCATCGTGCGCGCCCAGAGCTGACTGAGGGATGCACTCCCACTCCATCAGGTATCCAACACACACGTACTTGGTACTCGTCCTGCAGAAACTCGTGCGCACAAACGGCACCCAGCTGCCTGCCGATGATAGTGATGACAGCGATGACGAGAGCTGGAAAAGCCAGAGCAGTAGCTATTGGCGGAGAAAGATTCCACGAGTATTGAAAGACATGCTTGGAGGGATAAGAGAGGACTACGACGTCACAGACCTGCCCCCTGCTCTTCCGTCAAAAGCACTGGAGAATGGACAGCAGCTGAAACTAGAGCCGTCGGCGAGCATAGCCACAGATTTGCTGCACATCAACGAGTTCCGCACTCTGCAACGGTACCATGCATCTCCAAATGACGCGAGAACTGAGTTCATGGAGAGACACTCTGCTCTCAGCGCACAGCATCTCGCCGTGGCCGCTGAGCAGGTGTCAATTTTTATCACCAATGACAACACTGTCATATCCTTCTTTGAGCTCTCGGCGGAGGACGTCGAAGAGCCAATTCTCAAACGCCTCGCTGTCCCCGACACCACTCTGCGCCGCTCTTGCGACGCGTCGATGCTTGTGCAGGCCATCCTGGACGCCATCATTGATCTGGCCATTCCCCTGGCATCGTGCTATGGCGATGTCATTGCCGATCTCGAGCTGGATGTTCTGACACGACCAAGCGTGAGCCACACAAAGAGTCTCTACATCACCATCACCGAGGTCAACAAGGTGTTGAGATTTCTAGGTCCGATTATGAATCTGATAAACACGTTACGTGACCACAAGACGGAAGCAGCCGGCATAGACGACCTGCAAGACCCCGAAAAGGGGGTTACTATCTCCCCGTACGGCCTCCCTTGCGTTAATTGCTTTCTTTTTGTGGTACTGTGGTGCTGTGATGCTGTGGTGCTCTGTGATCTCATCTTCCTAATGCTGACGGCCCCTTTTCCGCTGCAGAACAACCTTTGTATACCTTGCCGATGTCCTTGATCACTGCGTTTTGATCACCGAATCGTTGGAGCAGGTTAAAGGCCAGGCCGAAAACATGATCTCGCTGATCTTCAACACCATCTCGGCCTATCAAAACGAGTCGATGAAGCAGCTGACCATTGTGACCATCATCTTCTTGCCACTGACGTTCCTGACTGGATATTTCGGCCAGAACTTCGACAACTTCTCCGATCTGAAACGTGGCATCCCCTTTTTGTAAGCCTCCGCTGCCTAGCCCCCAACAACACTGACCCGACATTGCTGACCAGATGTCCTGTAGCTGGGAGATTGCTGGCCCCGTCATATTTTTCACTATAGTCATCATGATGCGCCAGATGATTGTGGACTACATGAAAGCCCTGGCGCAGAGGCGCCACATTGGCAACTTACGAAAGCACGGCCGAACGCGCGCCAAAAAGCACAGGAAGCAACGCATGTGATTATGTCGTCACCAAGGTGGTTTGACAAGCGGGCAGACCGCGTGCTGGAACGCTGCGGCTGCTTGCTGGAGGGGTAGGTGTTTCGGGACACTGCCGTGCTGTTTGGGCCCACTACTTGTATGGCCTTTTCTCACCGGAACCTGGGGTCGATACGTGTATTGTTGCTAGCTGCAGCGTTGTGCAAGACATAATACGCACATGATATGACCATACATTATATTATGATCACATATGCTGGGAACTAAGATGGGTCAGACTTTGATTTAGTTGAACTATTTTATATGCAATATAATGACTTTATCCTTGACGAGGACAACAACAATGACAGCCGGTTTCGAGCATATTGCCCGCAGCTGCGAAAGGAGCTGCACTATACGACTCTTGGTTCCAAGGTGCTATAATAAAGTTTAATGTAACCTAAACCTTGGATGAATCATCTCTGCTGCCACCATCGGACAGACACGCCGAGATCAGAAGATGCAGACGTTCCGCTAGTCCTGGTTCTACCTGTCCTGTGGCGGTGTGAAAACATAATCACTTTTTTTTCCAGGACGGGCACCCCCTTGTCTATGATCTGCGAAGAGCTAGTAGCAACTCTATCCTCTTTTGTCTGCCATCACAATAGAAGTATATGTTGCTGGTGTTCAAGTTTGCGTTGTGTTCTGCCGTTTTGGCCAACTCTTCTCCTAATGCCGCATGCGGATGTATGCTACCGCCAGGCTGTCTTAACTGAGCAGTTCTTTGATATCTTCGACACGCTGGAGCTTCTTTTCTTCGTCTGTCATCATACCGAGCGAGGTGGCGCTGTTTCCCGGATGGTTAGCATAAAGACATGGCGATATAGGGGAAAAACACGTTCACACGTTCACACGTTCACGAGTCACACTTACATAAACTTTTTCCGGTCCTGGATCTTCAGCATCTTCTCCTCCACGCTCCCCTTGACGATAAAGCGGTACACCTTGACCTCTTCGTCCTGGCCCATGCGGTGCACCCGGTCGATAGCCTGCGCCTCCACGGCAAAACTCCACCAGGGGTCCATCATGTACACGCGCTTGGCCATTGTCAGATTCAGGCCCACGCCTCCAGCTCGCAGGCTGATGAGCAGGATGGTAAACTTGTTGGTCTGCCGGAACTCTTCCAGCACGGCCGCCCGCGCCTTCTGCGCCATCGTTCCGTCCAAACGCAAGAACTTCATGTTGTCCCGCTCCAGCGCCGGCTCGATCAGTGACATGAACGAGGTGAACTGGCTGAACACGACCGACTTGATTGCCGGGCGCTCGCGGCGCAGCTCCCGCAGATGCTTGACCAGCGAGACGATCTTGGCCGACGACTCGCTGACGTCGACGCGCTGCAGGCTGATGCGCGGCGGCTGGCCGGCCGTCTCGGGATCGTCGTCGTGGCGCACGACGCCGAACAGGTCGCGCTGGCTGATGAGCTCGCGGCAGTGGAAGCACCGCGGCAGGCGGTGGTGATCGGTCTCGTGCTGGATGAACTTGAGCAGGCAGTTCTTGCAGGCCGAGTGCCAGCAGCCCGTGACGGTCTGGTCGATCATGGGCTCCTCGGAGCAGATCGGACATTCGTTGACGGCCTCGTCGCGGATCTGGCCGAGTACGTGGGCTCCAAAGGCGTTTGCGTCGGTGGGATCGTCGGTGGTGGCCGTGAACCGCTCGATCAGCGACTGCAGGTCCATATCGTCAGCCAGGCCAGCGGCCGCGTCGGCAGCCGCGCCGGCCTCCACCTCGTCGGCCACGATGTCCCTGTTGCGGACAAGCACCGGATGGCAGCAGCATTGGCGCAGGCGCAGCACCTGTGCAAAGATGCTCGTATACGACTTCATCACGGTGCCGGCCTCGACGTTGGCCGTAAAGGAACGCTTGACGCGCATGAAGATGTGCTCGTATATGTCCCGCTCCGTCTTGGACAGCTCGACGTCGACAATTTCGAGATGCTTCGGCGGCAGAGCAACGAGGGGCTGCCCGTCGGGCGTGTTCATGTCCTTGGTCCGCCGCATCACCAGCGGCTCCAGCACCGTCTGCACGACGTCCAGGGCGCGCATAAAGTCCTTGGACTCGAACGGCACAGTGATAAAGGTGCGCCAGAACGAGAAGTTGTTCCACGGCTCGACCCGGAGGAAGCGGATCAGGCTGAACAGGTCCTCCAGGCGGTTGACGACCGGCGTTCCCGTCAGCACCCACCGGTGCTCGGCCATCAGGGCATAGCAGGCCTTTGCCGTCTTTGACTGGCGGTTCTTGATCGTGTGACCCTCATCGAGGATGATGCGGAAGAAGTTGAGCGAGAAGAGGCCCTGGCCCGGATGGCCTTCGCTGCTACCGTTCTTCGACCACATCTGGGTGAACTCGGAGAGCACCACGCCGTAGCTCGTGATGACGAGGTCTGGGGCCGTCGCCGCTTGGTCCGCCGAGCAGAGGGCCTTTAGGTTGGCAGCCTTGTCGGCGCCGTAGTACACCATCGACCGCAGGGACCCATCTACGGATGCCTTCTCCGCCTCGCTCTGCCACTGTGCCAGCAGCGACATGGGTGCCACCACAAGCGTTGTGCAAGGCGCGTGAACAACGTCTGGCAGCTTGGAACGCATCCGGCGGAGGATGGTGCCGGTGCCGGCACCGGCACCGGTGCTGTTGCCTTGCTGACGGGCCTCCAGGGCCACGGGCGACTTGTGGGCGTGGATCAGGCTGAGCATCTGGATGGTCTTGCCTAGTCCCATTTCATCGGCGAGGATGCCGCCCAGACAGTTCTGCTCCTGGACGGGGAACTCGAGAGACAGATCGCCGGAGTACGGATTGACATAGAAATTGGGCTGCTCTGGCACGACTGGTAGATCTTTGCCGTCGACGTCCTGGAGCGGCCACGTGTATTCTTCCCAGAGAGGATGCATGGATGCCGACGCTTCTCTCTCCTCGCTCTCCTCGTCCTTCTCCTTGGACAGCATCCAGTGGAGGGCCTGCTTTTGGTACGGACGGAGCGCCAGTGCAAACGTGTCTGGGGGCTCGGCCTCGGGCGTGTTGAAGTCGAAAGACTGTGCCTTTCGGTACAGGGCATCGAGCTGGTCCTGCTCCAGTTCTTGGCCATCCTCTGGCTCCTCTGCCGCCTGCGTCGATGGCACGTCTCTCGACGACGCATCCCCGTGTCCGAGCCCGGGCCGGGACGCTTCCTTCTCCTTCTTTTCGGCCATCTCGGCAGCCTCGAGGAGGCCCTGGCGGCCGCGCTTGGCAGCTGCCTCGTTGACCCTCGTGGGCATGAGGTTGATTTCCTGGAGCAGCCGAACGAGGGCGACCTGCCGCACACGCAGGTCTCGTTCTTCGGCCGTTTCCTTCTCCTCAAAGAGGCCGGTGGTCCGGTTGTCCTCCAGCCGGGGCGGCATCTGGTCGAAAGCAGAGCGCAGCAGCCAGCAGCGCAGCTGCAGAAAGACAGTGTCATTGGTTCTCAGCCGCTCCGGCGCGTAGACGCAGACGCCCTCAAACTTGCACACCTTCTGGTCTATCAGCGCCGACACCCAGTTTGCTGCGTCCTTAGACAGCCGACCAATCTCGATGCCGCTCGTGGTGGTGAATCGGACCAGCACATCCACGCGCTTGGCGGCAGCCGAGTTGGCGCGTGCTGAAACGGACGGCCCTCCAAGCTTCTTGGGCTTCTGACGCTCGATCCGGACCGTGTCGCCGTGCTTCAGAAGGTTGACTCCGCTGCGCGTGGCCCAGCCCTCGACGCCAAACGCACCGGCGTACCTCTGTTCGGGAACTGACGGCCGGGCTGCAAGAGCTGTCTTCCTAGGAGACACTGTGGCTGGTGCGAGCGTGCCCAGAGAGTTGGGAGTAGCCTCAGTAGCTTTAGTTACCAAAGTAGCATTCGGAGCTGTCCCTTTACGCGCTCGCTGTTGCAGCGCGGCCTTCCATGTGCCGTCGTAGAACATGTTGACAGCGCGCTCGATGTTGTTGCCACATTTGTCGCGAATCATCTGCATGACCTCCGGCTCGATGCTCTGCTCCACAATGGCCTCAAAGGTGTCTTGGTCGAAGGCCGCAGAAGGCGACGACGAGGCAGCCGGACTGGGGGGCTTTGGGGAGGGAGAGGGGGGAGAGCGAAGCCGACGGCTGTCAGAGATGTCAAGGCTACCAGGACCACCGAGCCCCGAAGCCGGCGAGGAGGGCGACAGAGGGGAGAGCGAAAGGGAATGCTGGCCATGGGTAGCAGAGCCGTTGCCATCGTCAAAGAACCGCCGCTTTGGCTGTGTTGGAAGAGTCATGTTCTCTGCATCATTGTCTCCGTCCGACAGGCGCGGCCTCTTCTTTACTGGGCCTTCAGGGCGGCTGGCACAGTCCATGGTGGCTGTGATGGCTGTCTCCTGAGGCCGTCGTGGGCTGTGAGTCGTTAGTTGTGAGTCGTATGAGGAGAGAAAAAAGAGGACGCGCTGGTTGCTAAACTAAGCCCCAGACGCGTTTTCTCAATCTAGTACAATTAATTAGTTAGCGGTTTGTTCAGCACAGCTTTAGGACTTTAGGGGACCACACGTGCCTTTTTAGTGGGTCCAGGCGCCTACGAGTATAGTGAAATGCAACGCGTGCTATTTGCTAGCCGATGCCTTAGTTTCGTCATAGGCCGTTTTACTGTTCGTTGCTGCCGAGAAAAAATTCACTCTATCTTCTTCAACTGGCCGGTTGTTCGCCTTCACCCCCCAGCTCGCCAGCCAACGATCAATGCTTTGCGTCCGCAGTTCCCGCCATGTCTTGCGACGGTCGCCGTCTTGCTCTGCTAGCCTGCGCCGGTTCTTCGTCTCTGATGCCGATGTGGCCAAGGCCCGCATCTATTGCGAGAGCCAGCTGAAGTACGTAGGAAGAAGAGGCGGGAATGGATTTTCAGTCTTGTTTGCCTTGCTTGCAGCTGACTGACGGCTTCTGGCGCTTTAACAGAGCCAGCGACCACGACGCTCACCTCGTTCGGCATTTCCTCCCTGGCGCCGTCCGCGATGCCTACCTAGCACTGCGCACGCTGAACCTGGAGCTGGCTCGGCTCCCGGAGATGGTATCCAACCCGACGATCGGCATGATGCGGATGCAGTTCTGGCGCGACGCCATCAACAAGACATTTGACGGCCAGCCGCCGCGTGAGCCCGTCTCGCTCGTGCTGTACGCCGCCCTGGCCGCCCTGGCAGCTCGGTCGCAGAACGGGGGCTCGTGGAGCTCCATGAAGTTCTGGCTGCAGCGCTTCATCAGCACCCGACAGGAGCACATGGACAACCGGCCGTTCCCAGACATGGCCGCCCTCGAAGACTATGCCGAGAGCACATACTCCACGCTTATGTACGTCACGCTGGCGATGCTGCCGCTGCGGTCAATGCACGTTGACCACCTAGCCAGCCATATTGGCAAGGCCTACGGTATTGCTGCAGTCCTTCGGGGGATCCCGGTGCTAGCAGCTCCGGCAACACCATCTCCGTCGTCGTCCGCAGACCGCGATGCGCGTGGCAGCACCCGAACGCCCATCCTGTTGCTGCCCCTAGACGTCATGGCCGAGGTCGGCCTGCGGGAAGAAGACGTTTACCGCCAGGGACCGGATGCACCGGGCCTCCAAGAAGCAGTCTTCCGCGTGGCCACACGCGCCAATGACCATCTCATCACGGCCCGCGAGATGCTCAAGAACATCCGCGCAGGCAACGATCCCGGCCATGACTATGAGCATGCGGGCGAAATCGGCCACACCTACCACCTGGACGGCGGGGACGGCGGGGACGGCGGACGAGAAGAGATCCAGGCTCTGCAGCGCGGTTTTGGCGTGCTACTCGAGGCGGTGCCGGCGCAGGATTTCCTGACGCGCATAGAAGCTGCCGACTTTGATCCGTTTCGAGTCAGGAGCAGCTGGAAGCTGCCGTGGTCATTATATCGGGCACAGAAGACACAGAAAATATGAATGGGCTGGTCCGTATGACTCGCAGAATGAGAATGACGAAATGGTATAACAGTAAGGGCGAGCGAGCCTCGATTCCAGGTGCTTCTATAGAACTAGCCATATTATAGTCCGGCGACAAGTATATGCTTTTCAGGATGCTTGTAATTTTCAACTGAAAAAGACTATAGCAGCAAAGCAGAAGAACAAAAAAAAAGGAGTACAGTCGCCGTATGTGCCGCTCATATGCCTAATGAGCGAGCCGGTCGGCTTCCTCTTGGGCTGGCAGTTAGATCCTCCGACCGGCGTAAGCGAACGGATCAACAAAGGCAAAAGGGCCTATACTAGCGAGATGATCGGCCACAGGGCTCAACCGACTGCATTCCTGTGAAGAGCGTCGAAACCTGCAGCAACTAGGCTGGCTGCTCCAGAAGCATCGCCCGCCCCTGTCCAGAAGAAGATGCCACCCAGACTGGCTGACCGGGCGAAGCTGGCCTTGATCCGGACGGTCTCGGGAACGTCAAACGAGATGAAGCCCCTGTTCTTGTCAACAAATCAAGCGGCTGCGAGCTGCCGATCGACGCAGGCTTGCTCCCTCCACGCAAACGGCATCAGCGATAGTCCAGCTCGAGGCTCTCCCCGTCGTCGCAGCGGAAACTGCTTCCCGGCCCTTGCGCACCTGGAAACACCCTTGCATACACGGGTATACCGAGAAGGATTCGTTGAGGTGGCATTCCACAGCTTACCAGATGGTGTAGACCCGCCTGGCCGGACACGGCGGGCAGTAGATGGCCTAGTGGCGAGAACAACTGTGCGTGGTGGCCAGCCAGGCCGCTCCAGGGGCCGGAAAAGTCGTAGCACATCAGGTTGAGGTGGTCTACGAGCGGGGCGAGAGACGGCAGATGGATGAGACGCAGTACGCCAGAGTCGGTTGGCAGAGCGGTAGCTAGTAGATATCGAGGTGCAGGAAGCCAGTTACGACAGGCTTGCAAGAGCTTGAGATAGTAGCTGCCCTGTGCCGGCGTGGCAGGATGCTCCCAGTCGACTGGCCGCTCGGTTAGAACATCTTGCGCTCGTCGCCAGGACCCCGATGTCCCCCCCGCCTATACCGAGACCTACCGTCGAGGCCGTCGAAGGAGTAGCGGTCTATCCACTCTCGGGCGGAGCGGGCAAAGTTTTCCCGGCCTGCGGGTGTGGCGGCTAGGGCGGAGAAGGGGGCACTTCCGGTGCCTCCGCCGATAGACAGGACCGTCCTCAGGTGCGGGTTGGCCTGTTTGAGGCTGACCAGGGCGGCAAGACAGCCCGACACGCCGTCGACCGGGATGCGGGCATCGGCATACTCGTCGAGGGACTGTGATTTGAGTGCGAGAACGGTTATATATTCGTGCTGTGAGAGGAGGGGCTGAGAGGGCTTTTACACATAATGGATACCACTCCCACTCGCAGGATACGCATGACCTGGTTTGGGTCATGTGCTTCTAACCTTTAGCGTTCCATCCTCGTTGGGGCTGTGGCGAATAGGCAGAAGCGAATAGGGCAGATAGGCAGCAGTGTGTCAGCAGTAGGGCCCGACAAGAGGGCGTGGGAAGCGTGGGAACGTGGGAAAGGGTAGGGGAGCCAGGAGCAGGGAGGCCCACATTATAAATGCATAGAAGACCGTGGAGATCTTGGCCACGGGTAGGCTAGATGGCGGGATGCCTCTATAGGCCGACCAAGACGGATAGTAGACGGCGTTACCAGAAGGCGAGGGTGCTCCATGGCTGTAGTCGTAGTGGTGGCCCTCTAGTCCGCAGAAGGGCTGCAGAAGGGCTACATAAGGGGCTACAGAAGGGGAAAGGTATGG
>JRUC01000031.1:0-60695 GCA_000806385.1 Leptographium procerum
GGAATATCAGTCACGTGCTATTCTTGTCCTTCTTTTTGTATCACATTTCCCCTTTTCCGTTTAGCTTCCTAGAATTGCTGGTTTGGCCGCCAGCACGAAGCAGTCAAAAGATCACAAGATTTTCCGTTCTGCCACACGACGACACGCTTTTGAGGCAGCCTTCTTCCTTTTCTTTCAGTAATTGTGAAATTCATAAAATCACCACCGACGCGTCTCTTGGAATGTATATCTTAAGCAATCATGCCACATCTAGAGAGAGTGATGTGGCAATGATACTAATGGCAGCCCCTTCCTGGCGATCTTATTCATTAGAATCATATGCTAGCCACTCGCGGTTCTCCTGATTAGGCAGTCGCAGCCGGCTGGATGATCGACATGAAGGGAAGGACGCACTCACAAATAAGATGCACACGTGTTTGTCTCCCTGAAAATGAGGACGGCTGACCAAAATAAGCAAGTCGTGGCAAAACGAACGGCCCACACCCACAGTTTAGCTGTCTACAAGAATCATGGAGAATGTGACTCCCAATTAGATAGTTCCTTTTCAAGCAGCTATCGCTAGCTTGAAGCCTGCACCGGCTATGCTCACGTCGGACAAGTTGGCTGCGACCGGCCTAACAGCCCTGACATGGCTGAGTCTGTTCATACACGTTGCCTCCGCTGCCGCTTTGAGAGCCGATCCACCGCTTGTGTCAACTCCAGGCGATGCAGCCGCCATTCCCACGTGGGACATTCAGTCAACGGCCAAGGCCACCGCAGATCCGGCAGCACTGTCAAAGCCAGGCATGACATCCGGCTTCGGCCACCCATCGTCAGCATCGTGGCACCATATCCCTGTATCCCGCTGCACGATCATGGGCTGTCTATTAGAGGCGGGCGTCTACAACAACTCTGATATGTTCTTTTCAGACCACATGGCAGCAGTTGACCAGCGACAGTTTGAGGTGCCATGGCTCTACCGAAGCGAGTTTCGCTTGGAAGCAAATGCGACAGCCAATAGCAGCAGCAATGACGAATACAATCATAGCACACACTACCTACTAGAGACAAACGGCATCACATCAAGCGCCGACATTTACATTAATGAGCGACAAGTTGCCGACCGGGCCAAGCAGAACGGCGCGTACGGTGGCCATGTATACGATATAACAGATACGGTGGGGGAAGTCAACACTATTGTGGTCCGGACGTATCCAACCAACTACCTGCGCGACTTCAGTCTCGGCTTCGTCGACTGGAACCCGTATCCACCGGATAACGGGACAGGTGTCTGGCGCAATGTGACGGTGCGGCAGACGGGATCGGTAGCTATCGAGTCGCTGAGTGTGACGACCAATATTTCATTTTCGGCAGCTGCACCAGCCGACGCAGCAAGTGGTAATGTGACGGTTGGGGTCGTTGTACGAAACCTTGACAGGGCAGCGACAGTGCGCGTCTACCTAGACGCAGCCGTAATCAGGAGTAATGGCTCGGCAGAAGATCAGGTGGCTGTGTTAATTCCGTCGAACACAGGCACATCTGGCATGACATTGACTGTGGGACAGGCGGTGCAGTTGACACTCACAGCAACGGTCAACACGCCAGCCGTTTGGTGGCCGCGGCAATGGGGCGGCCAGCCACTGTACGAGGCGCGGCTGCGGGTATCCACCACCGGCGAGGGATCATTGGCAGCACCTCTGCTATCTGACACTTCAGCCAAAACATTTGGGTTCCAGCAGGTCACGGCGGCTGTTGGTGGTGCTGGCGACATCTTGTTCCGCATCAACGGACGGCCATTTCAGGTGCTAGGTGGTAGGTACAACCTAGACCTGTTTTTGCGGTGGGGCGAAGCTCGCTTTGCGGCGCAGGCGCGCTATGCTCTTGATATGGGCCTCAACACGATCCGGCTAGAGGGAAAGATGGAGCAGCCAGAGCTGTACGCGGTGGCAGACCAGCTAGGCCTGATGGTGCTCGCCGGCTGGGAATGCTGCGACAAGTGGGAGGCCTGGGCCCACAACGTCAACCTGCCGCCGCCAGTGGCCATCTGGGCAGACGCCGACTACGCCACGGCCAACGCCAGCATGCGGCACGAGGCAGCAATGATGCAGGCACATCCGAGCATCTTGGGCTTCCTGGTAGGCGGCGACTGCTGGCCGGATGATCGGGCAACAGCTTTGTATACTGCGCGACTAGCCGATGCGGGTTGGCAGGCGCCCGTGGTGGCGTCAGCGGGCAGGCTTGGCTATCCGCAGGCACTTGGGCTGGCGGGCATGAAAATGGCCGGGCCATACGACTGGGTGCCACCGCGATACTGGTACGAAGTGTCGCCGGCGGACGACAATGTCCGCCACGGGGCAGCGTTTGGCTTTGGAAGCGAGCAGGGTGCCGGCGTGGGCACACCGGAGCTGTCGAGCCTTCGCCGGTTTTTGTCAGAAGCAGACCTGGAAGACCTGTGGCGGGCACCGGACAAGGGCCTCTTCCACATGTCAGAAGCAAACTCTCCCTTCTACACCCGTAGCGTCTACAACACAGCGCTGCAGCAGCGCTATGGGGTGGCAACTTCCCTGGAGGACTACGTGATGCGTGCGCAAATGGCCGACTACGAAGCCACGCGAGCAGAGTTTGAGGCATATGCGGCCTTCTGGACACCAAGCAAGGACAGCAGCCGCCCGGCTACGGGCGCTGTCTACTGGATGCTCAATGCTGCCTGGCCGAGCCTGCATTGGGCTCTTTTCGACCACTATCTGCTTCCGGCGGGGGCTTATTTTGGCGTCAAGGCCGCCGTTGGAACTTCCGACGGCGGTCCAGAGCATGTCGTCTACGACTGTGTTCGCCGCTCGGCCGTTCTCGTCAACCACTCGCTCGACCGTGCAGGCCGGCGCTCTGTCCAAGCAGAGGTCATTGATGGCACCGGCCGCGTTCTCGCTGCCACGGCCACCCACGCAGGCGCACTCAACTCGATACCCAACATCAGCCAGACGGCCCTGGAAACCATCCCTGGCGTGGCAGCGGTGACCGACATTGTTTTTCTAAAGCTGACGCTCACAGACGAAGACAACAACCGCACGCTCAGCCGTGGTGTCTACTGGCTCGGCCCTGGCGAGGACACTCTCAACTGGGGGCCATCCACCTAGTTCTTGACGCCCTCAAACTCATTTGTCAGCTTTGGCGGACTGGATATGCTGGCGCCGGCAAACGTGACCATCTTGCTGATAGGAGCGGCGAACGGCCACCGCCGTGATATCACACTCGAGAATCGGTCTTCCGTTCCCGCCGTCTTTGTGAGCCTGCGCCTCGTGGATGCCACCGGTGCGGATGCTACCCCTGTACTCTGGTCCGACAATTACGTAACCCTATAGCCACATGAGTCTCTGCAGCTGACGCTGGAAGAGATGGAGTCCGAGATGGGACTGGCCCAAAGAGGAGCCAAGGGCGCAGCCATTTATGTCACCGGGAATAACGTGGCAGCGGCGGTGGTTTCGTTGTAAGAATCCAGCTTCACGCCGAGATCAGGCGTTGGGCCTTTACAAAAGGGGATGTTTGCAATGTCAGGGGAATGGACCCTCTCGTAGATCAATGCCTCTACTTTTGCTACAGATATCCCGTGGCTGACAGAAAGGCACTGCTGCTGTAGTTCTTGTTTAAAATGCGCAGTGCACGAATAAGGAAATTCTGTCGGAAAACACACTGTCACCAACAAGGACGTAAAACTGGTGACGGATTGCTTGCTCGGAATATAGAAATCAAGTTGTACATACATGAGCGTCCCTTTCAAGAAGGAGATGTGTTTTTTTTCCATACGTACTCACATTGGTTCTGCGTCACAATTGCGGCGATGTCCGGATGTACGGGTTTTCCCAAAGCGGTAATTCGTCTTTACTACAACTGTTTTGGGAGAGCTCCACCTCCATCTTCGACGGCTTTAACGCGCCCTTCATTAGGGCTCGGTCATGTCTAAATGGCTTGCGATATTGCAACAAATAGCAGATTTAAAACGTGCCTGTGTCAAAGCAGCCTTGTCGAGAAGCAACACGGATACGGAGCACAGTTACGCTATTGCAAGGTCTCACAAACTCGATTTTTCACCAAGAGAAAAGAGAGGAGAGGCAAAATAAAAGGAAAGGAAGCTTTTGGCCCCCACCATGTCTTCACATTCGGAAACCCCTGGCTCGTCTCGCTTTGACAACTTTACCATCATCGGTACCACATACAAGGTCGTCTCTGGCCATGCCATAAGAGCAGACTTTGTCATCCCAAAGCGGCTGCTGTCCGGTGGGGACGAGAGCCGCAAGTCGCGGCCGATCATCCTTCGCTTCCACGGCGGCTGGCTCATCGGCGCCGGCAGCATGCTGCCGAGCTTCTTTGCCCCCTGGATTCTGCAGCTGGCAGAGAGGCACTCGGCCGTGATAGTGAGCGCCAACTACCGGCTGTACCCCGAGTCGCCCGTGGCCGACATTCTCGCCGACATGCGCGATTTTTGGTCTTGGGTCCACTCAGCAGCGCCGGCCAAGGTCCTCGACGAGCAGACGCAAGGCCGCGTCAGCGTCGACACGGGCCGCATCCTCACGACTGGCGAGAGCGCCGGCGGCTACCTGAGCCTGATGACGGCGCTGGACCACCCGGACGAGATCCGTGCAGTCACGGCCGCCTATCCCGTAGTCGACAGCAAGGCCAAGTGGTACACCAAGATCGACAAGCTGCCACGTCTGGGAAAGCCGTACGTCTCGCGCGCCCTTTTCGACGAGCACGTGGCCAAGGTCGCCCGCGGAGAGCTGCCGGCGACGATCTCGGACGACCCTCAGTTTGAGCGTAACGAGCTGATCTTCTCGGCGGTGCACAACGGCGTCGTCGGCCAGATGTTCGACACAGAGGGCCGCAAGCAGCTGCCGTCGGAACGGGTCGAAGACGGCGAGGTGTTCCCGCGCGGCGGCGTCTTTATCCTGCACGGCCGTGACGACACAATGGTGCCGGTGGCAGAGGTCGAGGTGCTCAAGCAGACGGTGGACAGGCTCGACCCAACGCTGGACTTCCGCCTCTCCATCCAGCCGGGAGAGCACGGCTTCGACGAGGGCATCAGCATCGATGATCCCTGGATGAAGGAGGGTCTTGAGGGCGTGGTGAAGTCCTGGTTGGCTTAAGGTTGTCGTAGCATCTTGACACGTGTAGCTTGTAGATACCCTGTAATACACAGTATTCCGTCTTTCGCATTTAGAGAAAGCTATCTAGCCAGGAAATCTACAATACGCATGTCTGGAGCAAGAAACTTTTCTTGTTCAAAGTTCACCCCACTATCCCCGTACCAACAGCTCTTCTTCGCGGCGCTGCACAAGGCGACGCCCGCAATGAAAAACGAAAAAAAGTGTTGGAAAGCAAAAATTGCGCCCGGGTCGGCCCCGAAGGACAAACCAAGACGGGTAGCTCCGCGATGTGCAATGCAGGCTTCCCACCCTATGGCCAGGTCTTCATGATCACCCGACTCATCGAACAAGGTAAGTATGAAGAAGAAAAAGAGAGAAGAAGAAGGAGAATAAACAGCGGGCAATTGCGGACTAAATAGCACTAGAAGATGGCCCGTGCGAGAATGCAAGTTACTTACGGTGTGGACACGGTATGCAAACGGTTTTGATTACCGTGTCCGAGAATGGATTAGCACACAAACTTGGCTGCTCCCTCTCCCTGATACGAGGTACATAGTATGTATTGATGGCTGTGGGGCATCAGCGCAATGAACTCCGGAATGTGAGCCGTGCTTAACAACTTGCTGCCGTATGCAGCCAGTCTTCCGCAAGACATCTTACGTGGTCGTACTTCCAGTACTGCGAGCAATTGCCCTGGGGTAAGATGATTGGTCTCTCTCCCCGGCCCTGGATACGGCACTAAGAAGTTGGGGCGAAGCCAAGACGAGACGGCTGGCGCTCTAGTGGCTGCTAACGGTCATTGAGCGAGGCATGACGTCAGTGGCCGAGCCCTTAGTAACGGACAGCTCGGTTTCGGATGCTGGGAGTGCTGGGAATGAGCTGGGAAGAAGCCGGAAAGAAGCTGTAAGGAGCTGGAAACGGCCAGCTTTCAAGGGGAAGGACCACGCCCCGTTGCATCCGTACCTTCCTTGCGGCACAGATAAAGACCGCGACTGCCGTTTTTAAGCTGCTTCCCTTGGGACTTTTACTTCTCTCTTTCTTTCCAATTCAACTCTCATCTCTCGTCTCCCCTTTTTTCACTTCTTCACTTCTTCCTCTTCGTCTCTTCTACTAGCCGTTGACTTTTCCATCATCAATTCGTTCTTCTGTCCAGCCGTCAAAATGCCGCAGAAAGCTACAGCATCGGAGAAGCTTCTGGACCAGTTCAGCCTCAAGGGTAAGGTCGTGGTGGTCACAGGAGCGTCTGGCCCGCGTGGAATGGGCATTGAGGCTGCTCGTGGCTGTGCCGAGATGGGCGCGGCCGTGGCCATTACGTACTCGTCCCGCAAGGAGGGGGCGGAAAAGAACGTGGAGGAGCTGACCAAGGACTACGGCGTCAAGGTCAAGGCGTACAAGTGCAACGTGGGCGACTACGACGCGGTGGAGAAGCTGGTGTCGGACGTGCTGGCCGACTTTGGCAAGATTGACGGTTTTATCGCAAAGTGAGTTATGGGAAAGAGGGCGAGAGAATTCTTCAGCGAAGAACTGAAGCTGACGCACCCGGACACACAGTGCTGGCGCCACGGCCGACAAGGGCGTGCTCGACGGCTCGGTGGACGACTGGGAGAAGGTGATTCACACAGACCTCAGCGGCACGGCATACTGCGCCAAGGCGGTGGGCGCGCACTTCAAGCAGCGTGGCAGCGGCTCATTTGTGATCACGGCGTCAATGTCGGGCCACATTGCCAACTTCCCACAGGAGCAGACGTCGTACAACGTGGCCAAGGCCGGCTGCATCCACCTGGCCAAGTCGCTGGCCAACGAGTGGCGCGACTTTGCGCGCGTCAACAGCATCTCGCCCGGCTACATCGACACGGGCCTGTCGGATTTTGTCGACCAGAAGACACAGGAGCTGTGGAACAGCATGATCCCGATGGGCCGTCCAGGCCTGGCCAAGGAGCTCAAGGGCGCATACGTGTACCTGATCAGCGACGCCAGCACCTACACGACGGGCACCGACATCATCATCGACGGCGGCTACACCGTTCGGTAAGGGAGCTGGAGGCGGTGTACGGTTAAGCGTTGTACAGTCGATACCTTTCTTGTACTTTACCTTGTATTGCACTGCCAATGTAAGCGCTTATCACGTGCCCATAGCTGGCCGCCGTTATGCTCAAGTGATGTATTAATTATACGTCTACCATTAAGTGGCAACAGCCGGCATTAAGGCCATCAAGGCCGTCTCGTTTATGTACGATGTGTTAGTGTTCATATGTACAGAATGTGGTGAGAAATATGATAAAGAGGTATTTATTGTAATGTCCACCCCTACACAGCCGGAAGGCCCTGCTTCCGACGCCAAGCAGCAGCGGAGCGCGACTTGGGGAAAAAGCGGGCGATGTCAGCCTCGGAGAATGGAGTGGTGTGGCGGCGCAGCATGTTGGCGCGCTCGTCAAGGGAAAGACGGCACTGCTCAGGGCCGAGGGGGGCGAGGCGGCGGGCAAGGTGGGCGTAGTCCTGCCAGAGGATGAGGCGAAGAGTGATCTCGAGATAATCGATGCCGAAGAAGACGAGGGCGTGCTCGGCAGCATACGCGCGCTTCTGGCGGACAAAGGCGCGGGGGTGGTCACGCCAGTGGCGACGGGGGTTGAGGTGGTGGGAGGTGTGGTAGCCGTCGTTGAAGCAGACGCGGTTGCTGGCGACGTCGATGACGGTGACGCTGGAGCGGAAGTCGGAGTCGGGGGCGTCGGGGTGGACAAAGGCATGCTGTCCCCAGTTGCCGAGCATGAGGCCGATGCGCATGACGACGAAGGGGAGAATAAAGACGCAGACAGCGGCACCGGGAGCGGTGATGGGAGAAAAGGGGCGGGCGCCGAGCACACAGGAGCCGACGAGCAGGCCGTAGCTGGAGATCTCCCAGAAGCCGGCGCGCACGGCGTTGCGGTAGCGGTGGGTGCGGTAAAAGTAGCGTGGCAGGTCGAACCAGGCGAGAACGAAGAAGCGGCCAAAGTAGCGGCCAAAGTCGGCGAGGCTGTCGCGGCGGAATCGGAGCGTCGACGAGAGGTCGTCGGGGCCGTTGCCCTCGACGTGGTGGTGCTTGACGTGGTGATAAAAGTACGAGTTCCAGGTGTGGCCCATCAGCGGGTCGAGCACGTAGGGGAACAGCCGGTCGAAGAGGGACGTCCAGACGAGGTCCCGCCGCAGGACGCCGCCCTGGTGGATGTGCTGGTGCATCATGATGGTGTAGGAGCCGATGCAGGTGGCGAGAACCAGCACCGTGTGCAGCAGTCCGTGCAGCCACGAGAAGCGCCCAAACAGCAGCCACGCTGCGCTGGGCACCACCAGCCCAAAGTAGCAGGCCAGGTGCGTGGCAAACACCACGTCCGACTTGTGCCGGACGACGTGTCGCTGGGCCAGCACCACCAGCGGCTCCAGCACGGCGCCCTGAGCCCATGCCCGAAGCCGGGCCCGCAGGTATAGCCCCCCACTGCCACCACCCCCTGCTGCCGCCTCCTTTCTTGCCGTAGCCGCTGCCTGCAGCACGTCTCGCCAGTCGGCCGACGTAAACACGGTCGGCTCAAACGTGCTGCTGCTGCTCTCGTCGTTGAGCCCGTCCAGCGTGGCCAGCATGGCCGCGTCGGCTGCCGCATCGTGACCTGCGTGCTTGGCCGTCCCGTTGCCGTTGACCTGGCTGCTCTCCTCGTTGTCGTCCTCGTAGTCCCGCCCGTCCCGGACGTCTTGGATCAGTCCCTCCAGCACGAGCCGGTCGACCGGCGTCAGATTCGGATCCAATGTGATCAGATCCGCCATCGTCTGCCGCGCCTCTACCGTTTCGTCGGCCATTGGCGTGGATCGCGATCGGTCTTCGTGTTCTTGACAATTCGAGGGAGAAGGCGGAGGAGAGGAGGGAGGGGTTACGGAGAGGAAGAGGAGGTAGCAATGTGGAGAGAGAAGGAGGAAAACGAAGAGAGCCAAGACGCCTGGAGGACCCAAAGAGTGGGCTTTCGTTTGAAGAAGACAGACTGGAGCTAGGCCATTTTCAAAAGACGGTGAATAAAAAGGGAAAATAAAGCCACTGCTAATTAAAAAGAAAAAAAAAAAGGAAAGGGGGGGGGGTCAGCACGGGAATACAGATTCTACACAGAGAAAAAGCACAACGCTAGCAAAATGCGGATGCGGCGGACAGGCAGAGCAGAGAGAGCAGTCTGCAAAAATACGGAGTAAAAGAGTTCGAAAAGGATTCGAAAAGACGTGACGATTCACAAGTGGATACACTGTGGTTGCTGAATCAGCAGACATGCCAAAAAGCTTACATATTAGTGGCTTGCCAAGACGCGCTCCCTTTTCTCCTAGCCACGCATGGGCTGATCTAGCCCTCTTCATTCGCTGGCCCCCGGCCGCCGCCCTTTGAAAGCGCGAACATCGACACACTCTATCACGTACGGCCATAGATACTGGAAAGCACGGGATCCCGTTCGCTCTCCCCTAGTTAAACCAGTAATCGGCGGATTAGTAGTTGGGACGGTGACGACCAGCGAATACCCGCTGCTGTACGTTTTTTGGGGGGGGGTTCTTTTTCTGGAAACTGGCCGAGCAGTAGCTACTATCTACTTAAGCGTGAGCCAGCACTCTCATAACTAGATATGCATGTATCCACATGTGTGCGCCGACGTATCGCGTATATGCATACATCACACCTTCTCGGCTACATCTCCCGGCTGTTCACCAACAGCGTTGCGCGTCAGACTGTCAAAGAAAGCCATGTCGTCACCCTGGAAGGTCCAGTTATCAGTCCCAGCTGTGAGTCCTGGACAGCCGGTCGTCTGGGTCCAAAATGGGTCTAAGCAGCTGTCGGTTGGCAGTGTCACCAGCTCGCTTCCAGCCTGGGTGTGAGCAATCGGTATGGAGAGAGCTTTTGCTGTTTGGGTAGCCGTTTCGTCGCTCGAGCCCGCCATATTGTGAGTGTTTGAGTGGCTGCATGTGCGCGTAGAGGGGTCTGCAACGACCTCTCTGTTCATGATCTCGCGGTCTATGCGGATGGTGCCAAAGTATGGGATGTGGACGACGGAGAAGGCTGGATTGCTGCTGCTGCTGCTGCTGTTGCTGCTGCTGCTGCTCTCACTCTCGTCGCTCTTGTCCACCGTTTCTGTGCCGGTCTGGTCCAGGGTGACGAAATGTCGTTGTTGTGCTTTAACCGAGCCATTGTCCCCCTCCGTGCAAGCCATCAGGTCGATCGTCAGCAGTCTGCGCAACAAGGCAACACTTTTGGCGCTCAGAGGGTCCACGCCGGCGCAGTCGACCTCATCCAAGCTCTCTTGCACCTGCTCGACCATGGCACGGTCGCTGAGGTACTGGTGGGAGAGCGAAGTCTCTGTGGGGGCAGGCACGGCTGTGGGGGTAGACGCGCAGGATGTGGACGAAGATGATGAGGAAGTCGAAGGTGCCCAAGATGCCCAAGATGCCGACTCCAGCTCGGGGCAGAACGCGTGGCTGTGGAGATGGGCAAGCAGGAGGGTCAGGGAGGCCATGAGGGCCATGAAGTCGACGGTGTGGCAGGTGCTGGCGATCCGGACGACGGAGCGCAGGGCGAGGAAGCGGACGAGGACCTCACGCGAAGCCGAGACGCAGGTCATGAGCGAGAAGGTGGAAGACGTGGAGCAGGTAGAGGGGGTAGAGGATGACGACGGCGGCGGTGTCCGGTAAAGCATATAGGGCAGGTGGATCTGGTTGAGGAGGTTGTAGTGGAAGACCTGCACGAAGAGGCGACGCATATCCCAGAAGATGGCCTGAGGGTCACCGGCGGCATAGCTGCGCAGAAGGTTGGGCGTCAGCCACCAGCGGCCGGGCATACAACGGGCGGCTCGGCTCATCTCCATGTCGAGGGCGAGTGTGGTAGCGAGGTGGGCGGAGGAGTAAGAGGAAGACGGGAACGGCGAAGGGGAAGAGGACGAGACAGAGGGCAGGCTGGTCGTGGCTGGTCGTCGAGCTACTTCGTCTCGCTCGAGCACGCGTGAAGCGGTGGCGCAGTGCATCCGTTCGAGACGGCCTAGCGGTGGCTCGGACGCCAGGCTAGCTGGCGACGCTAGGTCAGCCTGGCCGGCAGCTCCTCCTCCCCCTCCAGTGCTGCCGCCCTGCGGAAGGCCCAGCAGCAGACAGAGGTAGCAGTCGAGGTCGACGATGCGGAACCACATTTGTGCCGGGCTGCGGCGACGGCGAGTAGCGGCAGCGGCCGGAAGATCACCATCATCATCCAGGACGGTGTAGCTGGCAGAAGCAGCAACTGCAGCAACTGCAGCAGCTGCATCAACTGCAGCGGCAGACGGCTCCCTCCCGCCTATTGTCCGGTGCAGGCCCAGCAGCTGGGCAATGGTCATGGCGCGCCGCACGGCCACCCAGGCGCGTCTCAGGTTGCCCAGGCTGATCTGGTACAAGCTCTCGAGCATGACGCACTCAACGCCCTCGAGGCTGCCCAGCAGGTCGTCGTTGGTCGTCACCAGCCGCGAGGCCACGTCGGCTAGGTGCTCTCCAAGGTCGGGAAGGTCAGTGAGGTTGGGGAGGTCGGGGAAGTCGGAGAGGTCGGAGAGGTCGGAGAGGCCGGCGAGGCTGCCGAGGGAAGAGCCGTCTGGGTTCAGGTGCTGGATGAGGATGGCCAGCTGCAGCATATGGCGCGCAATCAATACCGGGTGCTCCTCTGGCCCCGGCCGCTGCGACACCAGGCTCTCGGCCGGCCGCACGCCGTCCCGCTTGAGCTGTGCATACGGGACGGTTAGCAGCTCGTGCACCAGAACCGATTTGGAGCGACTGCCGGCGCGGCAGATGGCAGCCGTTTCTGCTGCTGACGGCAAGGCGCCGTGCAAGAGGCGCGCCAGCTGGGCGAGCCGGCTCTTATGGCTCTTAGTGTTGCTGCGGGCGATGACGGCGGTTGTGCCTGCAGACGCCTGCTGGAACAAGACACTTTCAATGGGAAACCTGCATGTAGTTCTAGACCTGGTAGACACCGACGACGACGACAACAACGACGGCGGCAGCGGCAGTGACGGGCCAGAGACGTCGACCACGGCCGTCGGCACTGCCAGTGTCCGCGCGTCCCAGCCGTTCCTGTCTTCCATATATAGGCGGCCCTCTGGTGACACTGGCGACCCTGTTGACTCTAGGAGGTCAGATGTCCTGTCGGGAAACTCCTGGCTGATGCAGGACGACCCTCGCTTCCGGCAGCCGTTGCAGACCTGTCCGCCGTGCCGTGGGTCGACGAGGCATTTCATCTTGCGGCGCTTGCATTCCCAGCAGCTGTGGGTGCCCTTGCGGACCTTTCTGCGCCGTGGATTCGAATCCATGCTTGTGTGTGTGTGTGTGTGTGTGTGTGTGTGTGTGTGAACGCGTGCGAGGGGGTCAGTGTGCTGATCTTCTGACAAAGCCGGACAGACGCCCCTTATGACCGCCGGGCAGCCACGACCCACCAACACGGGCGAAACGGGCCAAAGTCACGTGCACACGGCGGTCGAACTGCGGCTATTCTCTAGGCGCGCCGGACATGATGTCCGCACGACGCGGAGGTTGGCTGAGAAGGCTGCTTAACAAGCAACGCATTATGTCCCAAATGCTGTGTGTCCAGGAGTACATAAGTCGGAGCGAGGGCCGCTCTTCCTCCGCCTTCTCCATCCTGCAGCACAAACCATCCTCGCGTTCTTATCTCTCACCATGTCAGATACCCCGACGACATCCAGCACGGACGAAGCGCAGGCGGCAGCTAAGGTCACAAAAAAAGATGATAAGGAAGAGCCGGCCTCCGCCGCCGTTGCTGCTGCCGACGCCGCTGCTGCCGACGCCGATGATAGTCTCACCGGCCTGCGGCTCGTGCTGGTGCTGACGGCCACGTTCCTGAGCACGCTGCTGGCGGCACTGGAGCTCGGCATCGTGTCGACGGCGATTCCCGGCATCACCGACGCCTTCCACCGGCTCGACGACGTCGGCTGGTACGGCAGCGCGGCCATGATGGCGGCCGGCGTGTGCTCGCCCGTCTGGTCCGTGCTGTACAAGTACACGCCCCTGCGGATCGTCTACCTGGCCAGCATCGTGCTCTTTCTGGTGGCCAGCATCGTGGCCGCGACGGCCTCGTCCAGTGCAGCCGTCATCGTCGGCCGCGCTCTACAGGGCACCGGCGGCTCCGGCACCATCAGCGGCTCCGTGCTGGTCATCCACCACGTGTCGCCGCCCCGCCACCACCCGGCCCTCGTCGGCGCCTGGATGGCCGTCTTCATGCTGTCCATGATCCTCGGCCCCATTGTCGGCGGCGCCCTGACCACGGGTGCCTCCTGGCGTTGGTGTTTCTGGATCAACCTCCCCGTCGGCGGCGCCGTGCTCGTCATGCTGCTGCTCTTTCTGCACCTGCCAGCCCACGTGCGCCCCTATCCGGCCTCCTGGACAAAGATCGTCGCCCATCTTGACCTCCCCGGTTTCGCCCTCCTCCTCGGCTCGCTCGTCTGCCTTACCCTCGGCCTCCAGACCGGCGGCCAGACGAGGCCCTGGCACGACGGCGCCGTCATCGCCGAGCTCGTCCTCTTTGGTGTCTTCTCCTTTCTTTTCGTCGTTGTCGAGAAGCTGCAGGGCGACCGCGCCATGGTTCCTCTACGCCTGCTGCGTCCTCGCATAGTCTGGGCTAACCTGGCATTCACTTTCTGGTTCGTTTGTTTCCGCGATTCTTCTCTGTATTTGCTTTCTGCTTTCTGCTTTCTGCTTTCTGCTTTCTGATCTCTTTTTTATACGCTAATTACGGCTCGAAAATAAATATAGCTCCAACGCTGGCCTTTACGGCATCCTCTTCTACCTACCCATCTACCTACAGTCGATCGATAACCAGTCTGCCATAATGAGTGGTGTCAACGTCCTGCCCCTGCTGGCCTTTTTCGCCGCCGGGTCCATGATCAGCGGCCTGGCCGTCGGTAAGACTCGTCTGCTGCAGCCTTTCGAGCTGGTCGGCACGCTGATTTCTGTCGCTGGTGTCGCCATCTTCTACACGCTCGACATCGGCTCATCCAAGGGCCGCTATGTCGGCGCCCAGTTCCTCTACGGCTTGGGTATGGGCATTGGCTACCAGGTGCCCATGACGGCCGTACAGACCTTCTCGGCAAAGGAAGACGTTCCCAGCATCTCCGGTATTCTGATTAGTAAGCATAAAGATCAGTCCTACCTAACAGAGCTCTTCTCGTGGCTAACATCGCCTAGTGGCCCAGGCTGGTAGTGGTGGTTACGTGATTCCTCTAGCCCAGAGCCTCTTTGCCAACTTCATGCTGCGCAAGCTGCGTGCCATCGCTCCCCGGATGGATACGTCCGCCGTTCTTGCCACGGGGGCCTCCGAAATCAGAAAGAATTTCCAGGGCGATGAGTTAGCCGTCGTGCTCGAATCGTACATGGCCGGAATCAAAGATGTTTTCATCTTCACCCTGGCGAGCACAGCCCTCGCAGCTGTTCTGTGTCTGGCCATCCCGCTCATCAAGCTGCCCGCTCTTCCGGCCCTGGCAGGCACAGCTGCCGCCATGGAAAAGACAAAGGGCCGTGCTTTTGAGGGTACTACGGGAGAGAGTGTTGTGCATGTGTGAGCCCCCGCTGTCAGTTGGCGTCAGGTCGGGGAAAGCCGAATTTGTCTCACAAAACTTGTTTGGTAAACAACTAACTGCCTTCTTGCTACTGTTGCTTTCTTGCTACTGTTGCTTTCTTGCTACTGTTTTTTATAATTATTTGTTCTCGCCCTTTTCGCATGGATTTCTCGTTCATTCTTTTTATCAAAAACAGTCGAGCTTTTGAAGCTATAGGTCTAAGACGGGCTGGATTAAATTCATTTCACTCCGCTATTAATAAAAATATTTCATTTTCTATACAACAAATACTAAGGTCGGACCGACCGCATTCAGCCTACCACCTATATTATCGCCAACTAAAAGAATTTCTTACACGCCATTGATCTTAAGCATAATCGGTGATGTACCGAATATGCAATTAGCATCTGTAAAATATATCAACTGCTGCGATATACAGACGAGACTTTAAAAAAAGCAGCAAGTCTATATGTCCCGTCGAAGTCTAATTCTAAAAAATATTACGCAACCACGTAAAGGAAATCATTTCTAAACCGTCCCAAGCCTATCCAACGTGTACGCAGCCCGCATCCTGATCGTAAGGAGAGAAGAAAGAAGAAAATAAAATCCTGCGCTGTATGTATGTTCCATCCCAGTCCGTCTATTGATTTTCCGTCGTTATTGATAAGTCGTGTCCCAGATCTGGTGTTCTATACTTGTCTCGGGTCCCAGTATTAGAGAGCCTTGTTGAGTCGTTTTTTTATGTTTAATTGAATGCCGTCGTTTCATAGGCCAACTAAGCTCAAACGCGCGTGTCTGAAGCAGGCGCCGTAGCAGCAGCAGCGTCCCGGAGGCCCTCGTTGTCGGACTCGGACCAGCCCTCGCGGCGGTCACGGGGCATGCGGACGTAGGCGAGGTCAAAGACCAGGGCTGCAGCGGCCAGTCCAACGCCAAAGTAGAGGGCGGCACGGTAGCCGGCCAGATCGGTGCCGGAGTGCTTTGCCACCTGAGACTGAATGGTGCCGGCAGGGCCGAGGCCGAGACTGTTGCCATACAGGTTGAGCGTGCCGATGAGGCTGCCGGCGAGGCCCTGCTCGCGGCGGCTGACGCTGTTACTGGCGATGATCTGGGCGGCAACGTAGACGAAGTCGGGGCAGATACCGCTCAGCAGAGTGCCGACAAAAGTTTGGGCCCAGTAGGACTGGTGCACCGGCATGGTTGCCAGCAGCAGGTTCGAGAGCAGCACGGCGACGATGCCGATGGCCATGATGTACTGAGCGGCCAAGCGGGGGATGAGAAACGCGGCGATGCCAACGGCGGCGAGGGCAGAGAGGCAGAAGGGAAGCCAGTCGACGACAAAGACGAGGACGGAGTGGCCGCGGACGAGCTGCTGCCAGGCGATGAGGTACCAGAGCGAGATTCCAAAGGACATGTACGTGAGCAGGTTGACAACGATGAGCGCCGAGAAAGTGGGCGCACGGAAGATGGTGAGCGGCATGATGGGGTTGGCGGCGAAACGGTGCTCCCAGACGATAAAGCCGGCAAAGAGGGCAATAGAGAGGATGAGCAGGACGATCTCGCTTGCCTGTTGCCAGCCGACTGACGGGGCTTGACTGAGGAGAGTTAGAGAAGGGAGATAGATGAAAGAGGATAGCGGAGGCATGAGAAAGACAAAGGAGAAAGACGGATGTTTGGCGAATGGAGGAGAAAGACAAAACATACGTCCAGACAATGTTAAAGACAGCCAGGCCGCCGAGGCCGAGGACAGCACCGACGTAGTCGATCTTCCCGTCCTTGTCAAAGATCTCCTCCTTTGGCAGGATCAGCACGAGGGCGGCCAGCACGACAAAGGTGAGGATGGCCATGAAATAGAACAGCCAGGGCCAGGTGCTATAGCGGATAAAAAGACCGGCGGCCAGGCCACCGGTCCAGCCGCCAATGGGCGCAGCGGCGCCGAAGAAGCCCATGGAAATGTTGCGCGTGCGGCCGGGCGGCACGGTGATGGCGATTAGGGCGACGGCGTTGGGCATCAGCAGGCCGCCGCCGAGGCCGGTCAGGGCACGCACGACGACAAAGGCTACGTAGTGGGTGCAGAAGCCATTGGCAATGGACATGATGCAGATGGTGGCAAGGCCAGCGAGCAGGAGCCGCTGGTGGCCGTAGATTGCGCCCAGACGGCCGCCGATGAGGACGAAGCTGCTCTGTGTGAGGCTGAGGTGGACGAAAGTCAGCTATCATGGTCTGTGCAGATGTGCAGCTGTGCAGCTGTACAGCTCTGCTACAGTAAATCTCATTGGTACATGGACTCACGAGTAGGCTGACACCATCCAGATGGAGCCGGCCGGGCTAGCACTGCCGACGAGCTTGTCGGCAAACCAGTAGCCGGCGCCCAGGGTCAGAAAGTTGGACATGTACTGGACAGAGTCAGTTGGGTTCGGCATGTCGCGGAAGCATGCAAAAAGAAAGCAAGCAAGAAAGACAGCAGGCAAGAAAAAAAGAAAAAAAGAAAAAAAGAAAAAAAAGGGAGAAAATATCCTACCTGCACGAAACTGCTCATGACGATGAGAGAAGTAATGGCCATCTGGCGGTAGACGCTTAGGGCAGCCATGGATGTGTCTGTGTTGGTGATGCTGTCTTCGGCTGCTGCTGCTTCTGCTGCTGCCTTCGGGGCCTCCTTGGCCTCCTTGGCCGGCTCGCTTTCGTCACCAGAAAGATAGAGCGTCGACGTCGGGCTCGTCACCGACGACGGCACATGCTTCTCCGGGTCAAAGGGCGTTGAACGGATACGGGCGATGGCCTCGGCCATCGCCGTCTTAGACAGCGTCTTGGCCAGGTCGCTGCGGTCATCACCAGCAGCATGCGCCCCGCGGCCTGGCTGCTCCTCTGGCACGACAGTCACCGCCGCCATTTTCTGAGCCGAGTCCATGACTGCAGCAATTTTCGTCTGATAGTAACTCGTTCAACTGCTGTATGGCTGGAAAAGAAGAAGCTCTCAGGCCCCGATGCCAGAGACGATAAGAAATTTGCGTTTGCCGTAGCCACTGCCCAGGAATAGGGACTGCTGGCCGGACCTGGCCCGTCCATCGATTTATACACATCAGGACTGTCCATCCCGCCACACAGCTTTGGGCGGCCAAGCTTGATTGTGCTAGTCCGTCTGGCTAACACGATAGCAAGAAAATTTTGCGTCTTTGTGGGCCGTTTCCGGCCAGGGCAACAGCGATGTGCTAGCTTGATGGATGAGCCAGATTACCCACACCAGGGACCGCCCTCTTGCTAGATTGCGCCTCCCGTCGCTTTGATTGGTACCTGGGGCCTGGACCGTTGAGAAACATGTGCGCGTAGATGAAAGATTAGAAGCCTTTGAGTGGGCGATAATGGACCGAAGTTTTGGTGCCTCAGGCCGCAAGCACGCCACTCCTTCCCTTGCGTTGCGCGTGCCTGGCTCGGAGTTTCCTCTTTTGGACACATCGTCAAAGTAAAGACCAAAAAAAGCAAACCGAGGCGAATACAGTATTATCGATGCGGCCGAAAGAACATCTCACCGCCGCTCACCCGCCCCGAAATCGGTGGCCGCATACGGCGTGCGCACACACACACACACACACAAATGGATGCATGGGTACGGATACACGGTCAAGAATACGAATAGATAGCCAGTCTGGGCGCGAAGAAGACGGTGTGATCATCGTCTGCTGCGTCGCAAGCAGCCACGCACGATGCTCATCGGCGATGCAGACAGGACGCAACACAACCCATCCAGGCTGGCCAACAGGCTGGCCGAAAGGTTGAGCGATCAGGCGTGCTCGTACATCCAGACATCCCTTTGGGCAGCGAGCTAGGCCCTGATGCGCGGCTCGCGAGCGGCCCAGAAATTACAAGCAGCACGGGAATTCCTTTTTGGCCAGAACCACGATGGCGCAAGTGTGACTCGGCGAGGCTTCCTCGGTTTTCCTTGGGCATGCACGCGGCAGGAGCATTGGCCCCTGGTCCACCCGGCCGTTCAGCCGACAGAAGCTGCACTGCCAAAAAAGCGGGATCCTGCAGGCTGTAGTGGGCCTTGCGGTCGTCTAGACCGGAGCCTACTCATTGCAGCAAACGCTTATCGGCGAATGGAATAGCCAATGGCTAGCTCACGAGAAATTAGCTGCGACGCTGTGGAAACGACGGGCCGCAAGCCGGTCAGTGGATTGAGCGGAGCTACTGCGAGGGCACGCCCTAAGGCAAGGGAGAGTCTGCAACAGGTGATATACGAAACACTAGCAAAGCTGACTTGATGGGTCAGACATCAGATAGAGGCGATGATTCAAGGGGGGCCCGGAAAATAAGAAGTTTTGTTTTGTCTAGACCCAAGACGCTGCCAGATGGATTGAAAGTGACAGATGGCTTCACTGCTCACTCGATAGGAGGCAGCCGGCCAGTAGCAGCTCCGGAAATAGACATCTGCCAGAGCTTAAAGCTGCCATAGGGTGAAAGATAGGTCGAAACGAGACTCGCAATGGCGACAATTTAAATTCACGATATTAGGGCCGAAGAGGCTTTCAAGATTCTCTCCTCGAGCCACATAATCGTCCACGAGACGCTTTCAGTAACACCGATATTCGTACGCGGCATCAGTTACCGTGATTTCGTTGAGCGCAAGAGTATACCGCTGATTTCATGTATGCAGATCACGGTGGGCATACGCCGGCACATACGCCACAAAGCTTGCGAGGGTATCAACCCCTGTCAGTCCTTCTCGGTCTAGTACTCCAACCTTCACCTAAAAATAGAGCTGATGCCCAATCCCTCTAACATGAGCTAGATGTATTGTTGTTTTCGTAGTTCATTCCATATTCTCTATATAAGCCAGAATCAGTTTGAAGAGGTACATATTTCATGACATGACTCATCACCAACATCCTCCATTCCATTGTGATATACTGAAGTTCTCATTCTGCCTTATCTGCCTCGGCCTCGGCCTTGCCTCGACCAGCTGCCGCCTCAAATTGAGTTCTCCATTTGTCTTCCTGCCGGAAAAGGACGATGCTCTCCAAGGCGGTCGGTGTCCCATGGTCTGGGTCGGCGCCACCTTCGAGAAGCGCCTACGAGATTGCAGTCAGGCTTGGAAACCAGCCCTTCAGAAAGTGCATAGAGCTGTCACACTCACCTGGACAACTGCATCTTCACCCTTGAACACAGCCCCAGCAAGCGGGCTCTGACCCTTGTCATTGAGTCGGTTTGGGTCGGCACCATGCTGGAGCAGCAGCCAGACGACGTCGGCATGGCCGTGGTAAGCGGCAAGCATGATCTTGAAGAGTTAGTTCTCTCGTTCTCTCGTTTACCTCCATTCTGTGGGCTGCCATATCTCTATCTCTTGCTTACCAGCGTGTCTCCTTTCTCGTTGGTCAGATTGGCTGGCAGACCGGCCGGCAAAGCTTGCGTGAAGAGCGCAAGATCGCCGGTCCGGGCGCCGTCATACATGCGTGCGGCCAAGGCGACGACCTCGGGTGGCAGTGACATCGTGGCATTTGCTTCCATTTTTCGGTAGCTGTTGACTAGGTAGATGAGTTCTAAACAGTAAATAAGAACAAAATGCAGTAGTCAGCAACAAAGTGTCTTTTTTCGGTGGAGGCGGCTTGTGAGACGATGACGTCATCCCAGCTGCATCGTGCACGAATCACATGACGAAGCCGTTCATGTAGAACAAGTGTAAGGCGTCAATAGAGAGACGAGGGGAAGCTGAAAGAAGCTCAGTAGAATCAAAGTTAAATCTGCTAATCATCCCCTTAAGAGGCCGATGGCCGAGGGAGCAGCAGCTTATACTTGGTTTCGTCTCATTGAGCTGCAACTACTCTATATAGAAGAATCTAGCCTACTTTCACGTTGTGTGGTGCTGTTTCCATTCAGCATACTTTCTGTAGATGTCTTGGCAAAAGGTTGTCTTCAGAGCAAGAATATTGCCACTGCCATGAATGGGTAAAGACGGGTGTACCGCACCGAACCCACACAAATTGTTCTTGCGATCGATGAACCACACATTCGTCAACCCGCCACCCCAGCTGAGGGTTCCCTCGCCATACAGGCCTTTGATGTCCTCCAAGATCAGCAGTCCACCAAATCCATAGCCACATTTTGTATCGATGTCGGAATCCGCACGGAAGAACGTGCCTAGCTCGCCGGAGAGGACTTTTTGGAAGCCTGCTGCCGCCTCCGGGCCTAGATGGTCCGCAAACATGTCGTCGACTGTGGTCGGCCTCAGCAGCTGGCCGTCGTTAGCCAGTAGTGAGTTCAGTACCTTGAGAAAGCTGGTGCCCGACATGAACAGCCCGTGGCCGCCAAAGTCGCCTTGTGTGCGCTTGTTCATCTCGCCACCACCGCCCAGTACGGCGCTGCCTAGACACTCCGGGTCCTCCGGGTTGAGATCGACGAGGCGGCCGCGCAGGTCGACACGCCGTGTGGCCGGAAAGAACTGCGCGTCTGTGATTCCGAGAGGTGCAAATATTCGCTGCTCCATCCGCGCGCCCAGGGTGCAGCCCGTCACGCGCTCGACCGCACGGCCGGCCCAGTCAAGTCCGGGCCCGTACATCCAGCCAGATCCAGGCTTGAAGCTCAGAGGGTAGCTGTAGAGCTCCTCGACCGGCTTTCGCTCGCCGACACCGTCCTCTGTGGCTGCAGCTGCACATGAGCTGCGCCAGCGGCTTAGGTTTCTGTCCAGAAAATAGTAGCCGTGACCGGAGCTGTGGGTCAGCAACGTCTCGAGCGTGACGGGCCGGCCAGAGGCCGTCTCTAGATGAGGAGTCTGGCCGGAATAACCTGTGAGGACTTGCTTGGCAGTCAGCTCCGGTAATATGGACGACATGTCGCCGGTCAGGTCAAGCAGGCCGTCCTCGACACACTGGAGAACGGCAATGGTAGTGATTAGCCCGGTAGCCAATGCCAGGCACAAAACGTCATCCAGCTGCTGAGGTGTCTTCTCTCCCGACAACTGCGTGCGCTGGCCTATAGCATTGTTGTAAACGAACTTGCCCTCGGCGCCAGTAGCGCAGAGAACAGCGCCATTAATCTTTCTGGTGGCAATGGCTGCCTGATAGCTTGTCTCGATTGATTCTTCCATGTAGATACGAGATGATGTAGTCCAAGATGGCTAAATTACGCGGAAAGTCGACCTCGAGGTTCAGGCCGCAGGAGAAGAGGAGATGCAACCCTACTTACGGTCGTAGTATGGCAACAACTACGGGTAGAATACGAGATGGAATGTGCCGCCAACTAGAGCTATTTTGGCAGGCTAAATTCTAGATTTCGGCCAACTTCCTATTTAGTAAAAGGCCGGTTACGCTTAAACTTTAAATATACATTCTTATCTCTGGTCATAGTATCAGTAGGGCTTATACAAGGTGTCGGATTGTCCGACGTCATTGTATTGGTGGTAGGAAAGGGACTCCTGTCACCGTTTCCGACCTATGAAGCTCAACTCCAAGATTTTTTATTTCAAAAGATATATACATGCGGCTTTCTTTGGTCTTGACCTATGTCCACTGTTGCCAATTCTCGACAGTAGGAGGCCTACTACATCTACTCGCTTTCTTCGGTTGTGTCAGATTCGATACACTTCGGCTCGCAAGTGTTGCCGCCAATGAGAAGCCACCTAGCATCCTTCTGGGCGACTTCCTGTCCGCCTGAACCTGTCATTGTTAGTGCTTTGATACCAGCTGACAGTTGGGAGATATGTACCGGTGGGCAATGCAGCGGCCAGTTGCGTCAAGCTGACGGCTGCAACAAGGAAGAGTGCTTTGAGTTGCATAATGAAGTGTATCTGTATAATGACGATGCTTTCAGAAGCGTTGAGGATGCAGTGTTGCGGCCTTGGGTTATTGTGCTTGTTGTTCGGGTTGGAGCTTTGCCAGAACGTCTGTCATGATGTTGATGCATCTTTATACTTCATTTCAGCTGGCATCGAGTATTGGCATTCTGGTGCTTTCTTCACACTTACAAACTGGGATGCCCACCTTCCTGTCCTGGCACTTCAACGCGAAGATGCCTCGGCTTGTTTTAGTTCTTATCTTCACCGTCTCGTCATCGCCATCGATTTGGTAGATCGCCAGCTGAGGTACAGCCTTATTCTGTTCTTCCTTCCTGCTTGGGCGTAGTGCCGTGACCGGAAATAAAGGAAAACTTCTTCGGCCTTTCGGACCAGCAGCAGGCCTATAACTTCTGTTTCCCGGCTCTAGCCCCAACTCATCCTTGGGTCAAACAAAGCTGCACAATGTGTTGCCATGCGGCCCTCCGACGAAGAGACTGTGTTTAACGAGGATGATGCCCTGATGCTTATGTTGGGCAGCGATGACGCCCAGGAGAAGCGGCCGGATCAATTGGGAGAGCGGCTACAACGGCGCATTTCCAGGGCAGCTCCCAAGATCTCCATTAATATCCCCGGCCTGCTGCTGCTTGTCTGTGCCAATTTTACGCTTTTTGCCTTGTTCATCAGAGTTGTCGGAAGCAGTTCCAAGTTCCCAGAAGACGAGAAATGGGAATATTACTGTAAGTCCAGCCACCATATCCGCAGAAGACGTACACTGGAATGAAACACTCACAAGAGAGGCAGCACCGATTCTCGAGCACGTCAAGCTGCCGTTTCGCACACAGCAGATCGATGCCCGGCTCTTCCCCAACAGCTCTGATCCTCTGGCCGTCTTTGCCGCACCGCCGAGCCGCGATGTTGACAGGGCCTGGAACAGGGCGTCTAAGAACATGATCTTTGGCCTCAGCCGCTCGGATCTGCTGCGTCTTGGCAAAGACCCGCTGACGGCCGTAAAGTTCAGTCCGGAGTGGAACATCTCTGCTGCAAATGGTGAGGAGCTGTATCTCGGCGTTCTCGACGTTTTCCACCAGGTGCACTGCCTCGATATGCTACGGAAGAATCTAATCATGAACTACGATCACTACTATGGCGATGTTTACGGCTATAGGCCCGAGGCATTCCGAGAGACGCACCTGCGACACTGCACGTCCATTTTGATGCAGAACATTATGTGCCACGCAGATGTCAGCGTTTATACACATCTGTGGCGGGAAGGCAACCCGAGCCCCTGGGCCGACTTTGGAATCAACAGGCAGTGTCGCGACTTTGAGGCCCTGATGCGGTTCCGTGACAAGCATGATGTGGTGGAGTCATTCGACAAGTTCCGGTTCTACACAAATCGCCCACCGGACTCGGTCCTGCTGCCGATGGAGGACGGCATGGCGGAGATGTACAAAAGTGCCGACGAATTCAGGGATGGAGAATATTACAAAGACCTTCCCGTTAAAGGGTGCCGGTGAGGCGGTGGGGTTTCTTTTTCAGGGCAGGCACACAAGTTAAAAGGTTAGAAGGGCGTCAGCATATAAACATGGAGAGATTGTCATCTTAAAGCGATTCTGCGGATAGAAGTACCTTGTGCTGGATATGCGGATGACGTAATGATAAGATAGCATTGGAGCTCGTCTGTCAAAAGTAAAGCCGAGGGAAGCTGCCTCCCAATCAGTACCCACTAATTAACAGTGGAGTGACACATTGTGACGTTTTTGTGCCGTGATTTTTGAGAGTTGCCAATTGTATTTTTGCTCCTCTCCAAACACATCTACCACAGGACAAAACGGCCCGCCATCTTAACACACGCCATGTCGTCTGCATGGTCAGCCTTGGCCGCGACGTCGCTGGTGCGCGCCGCTAGCCGCCGGTCCGGCTGTTTCTGGCGAGCCTCGACTGCCTCGACTGCTTCTCTCCTCCCCCGCCTACGATACTATTCCTCCTCGCCGCGTGAGCCCCTCGTCGTTGTCTCCGACCTGCCTGCACCCAACTCTGGCCACATCCGCGTGCTCGAGCTCAATCGGCCTGACGCGCGCAACGCCATCTCGCTCAGTCTTCTGGAGGCCCTGCGCGGCCAGGTCGAGGCCGTTGCGCAGCAGTACGACAGCGAGGGCAACGAGCTGCCCGTGGCCAGCACGGCCGGCCAGAATGGCCTGGGTCCGACACGCGCCCTAATTTTGGCCAGCGCCGTCGACAGCTGCTTCTGTGCGGGTGCTGACCTGAAGGAGCGGCGGGCGTTTACACAAGACGAGTGAGTTTTTTAGAGGGCGACTGTTTGGGTCGGGGGTGACTCTTTGAGCCATAGTTCACTCTCGCTCACGCACGCATCATCCGCACATAGGACCAACGCCTTCCTTGACGACTTACGCGGCACGTTTTCGGCGCTTTCGGCGCTGCCCATCCCGACGATTGCAGCCGTGTCGTCCGTGGCCCTGGGCGGCGGCCTCGAGCTGGCACTATCCACGCACATGCGCGTGTTCTCATCCAACGCCTTTGTCGGCCTGCCCGAGACGCGTCTGGGAATCATACCCGGAGCCGGCGGCACGTACCGCCTGCCAATGCTGATCGGCGTGGGCCGGGCACGCGACCTGATCCTGACCGGACGGCGAGTGTCGGCGCCCGAGGCATACTTTTTGGGCATTGCCGACCGCCTCGTCGAGGTGGCTGAGGATGTCGTCGACGGAGAGGGCGAGAGGGACGAGCAGGAGATCCAGCAGAAGGTGCTCGAAACCGCTCGCCGGGCAGCGCTCAGCGAGGCCGTACGGCTGGCCGAGGAGATCTGCTCGGGCGGCCCCGTGGCCGTGCGGGCGGCCCTGAAAGCGGTGCACTACCCGACGGAGTCCGTCGAGAACGCCATGTACGACAAGGTGGTGGCAACGCACGACCGCAACGAGGCGCTACGGGCCTTTGCCGAGAAGCGGCGGCCGGCGTTCCAAGGGCGGTGATTTGGTAGCAGATACAGCCGGAGCAGCTGCTTGAATTTTTACTGGAGCTGCGTATATGCCTGATCTATGCTATTTCTCTGTAGAGCTCTAAAGTGCCAATGCCGCTGAAGAGGAAGCAAATCCGGTTGGGCTTGAAAGAGCCAAGAGTTTGCTGGTCAATCGTAAGATTGCAGTGAGCTGTGTGGCACAGGTGACTACACAAACACGTCCAAAGCCGGAGACAACTTCACACACGCAAACCCAACGCGAGAGTGGACCTTCAAAGCCGGCAAGTCAGCCCTGATGTCGGCATAATCTAGACCGATGTGATGTGCTCCTTGCCATCAAGCCGCTTCGTCTTGGCAGCGAAAACCGCCATAAGGCTGTCATACGACGTGGAGAGGCTGTGGTTGTATGAAAGGGCAGACGGTGTCAAGGGCCGAGCTCGTGTTCCGGAATTCAGAGAGATTCTGCACGATCAGAGGTGGTGGTTGTCTTTTGTCGAAGTTGGTACTCTTCGTTAGTCACGGGGCTTATTGAATGGCTGACGACGCAATTAGTCATAACAACAAGCATTATACGGTTCCGTGGTCTAGTTGGTTACGACGTCTGCTTCACAAGCGATCTTGAGATCGCAGAAGGTCCTGGGTTCGAGCCCCAGCGGAGCCATTCTTTTTGCTCGAAGCTTAAGCTTGACTACCGAGTGGTCTCCACTATCTCCACTGTTTTCCCTGTTCTCGCTTCGGAAGCTGGGGGAAGGGGTGGGCCATAAAAAGTCAAGAAAGGAAATAGCTGATTCGTCAGTGGAATTGATGCCGATCTACTCAGGCGATTTATGGCGCGACGAACGTGTCGCGAACATGCATCTGCTTTGGATCTAAACTTTTTCTCTCAATTCATATGGTCTATCATTTGCTAAACAATAATTGCACCCGCATTACAATGCATGAATTCCGTCAGGATTCTAGCCATGGTTCCTAGCCCATTTCTCGTTCTGATGCTCCGGTTCCCCATACCCTAGCTGTCGCTCTTCTGCATGCCGTCCCAGCGCTGGAAATTGCCAGCGTCAAGATCAAAGAGGTCGAGCAGGCGTCCGACCATCTGGTCGAGCAGGTCATCTATTGACCCGGGCTTTGTGTAGAAGGCAACCATGGGCGGCGCAATGATGGCGCCCGCTCTTGTGACCTCGCTCATATTGCGCAGATGGATCTCGCTAAAGGGAGTCTCGCGCACCGACAGGACGACTCGCCGGCGCTCCTTTAGGCAGACGTCGGCGGCGCGGGAGATGAGCTCGTCACAGATGCCGGCGTTGATGCTGGCCAACGTCTTGACCGAGCAGGGCACGATGATCATGCCGTCTACCTTATAGGAGCCGCTGGCGATGGGCGCTGCGAGGTCGTGCGGGCTGTAGCTGTAGTCGGCCAATGCGCGCACGGCCGAGGGTGTGTAGTCGGTTTCGTACTTGACCGTCTCGGCAGCCCATTTGGAGATGACCAGGTGCGTTTCGACGTTGAGGCGGCGGAGCTGCTGCAGTGTGCGGATGCCTAGAACGGCGCCGGTTGCACCGGTGATGGCGACGATGATCCGCTTCCTGCGCCGCTCGCCATTGGTGTGGTTTGATCCGTTCATTCTCAAGAGGTATATGTGATGTGCGAGGCAAGCTAGCCCGATTACTGTACTGAGCAAAGTTGAGGTTCGTCTAGGTGAAAGAACTGCACAGCTCCTTTGGCGTTGAATGAGGTTTTTGAACGGACGTCTGCAATGTGTGGACCCGGCCAGCGACTGCACTTGGTATGATATAATATACAATATATACAGAAGAGCCATGGCCGCCACTTTGGATCGCTTCCCGGGGTTGCAATCCGAGATGTACCGAGTGGGCCGAGTTGCGTTGCTGACTGAGCAGCCCGGAGGCTTCGCAGCGTTCGGAGCCTGCGGAGCTCTCGGGGTGCTCGGGGGGCATGGTCTGATGCACGTCTAACACGTAATAGCCCAGACACGTCGTTCCGCTCTGTCCGGACAGGCAAGGAGGATATAAATCAGCGAGTATTTTCATACAAGGTCCCACTCGTAGTGGACGGCATCGATACGCCTATATATGCACTGATCTGCACTACTCTACACTGCCGGCCATTGCTGTTTACTTCTCCAAACTTGCTGCTGCTCTGCTTTCCCAGTCAGAAAAAAAATAACAACAAGCTACAAAATTTACTTTTCCCTTGACGCAAACCATGGCGTCCTCACAAGACCTTCCGCACATGAGCTTCCGGGCGTTTGTCGATGTGCTCCGTGCCGATGGGGACATTGTCGAGATCAACGATGAGTGCGATGCTAACCTCGAAGTTGGCGCCGTCATCCGGCACGTCTGCGAGACCGATGCCAAGGCGCCGCTATTCAACAAGCTCAAGGGCCAGGACGCGAACGGCCTGTGGCGGATCCTGGGCGCGCCCAATTCGCTGCGGTCAGACCCGAGCCAGCGCTTTGGCCGCCTGGCGCGTCACCTGAACCTGCCGGTGACGGCCTCGATGAAGGAGATCCTCGACAAAATGGCGGCCGCTAAGACGGCGACACCGATCCCGCCGCGAACAGTGGCGACGGGCCCCTGCAAGGAGTTCAAGCTGACGCCGGATCAGTTCGACCTGACGACGCTGCCGTCGCCGCAGCTTCACCAGTCCGACGGCGGCAAGTATGTGCAGACGTACGGCATGCACGTGGTCCAGAGCCCCGACGGCAAGTGGACCAACTGGTCCATTGCCCGAGCGATGGTGGTCGGCCGCAACCGTCTGGCCGGCCTGGTGATATCGCCGCAGCACATTTGGCGCATTCAGCAGGAGTGGAAGAAGATCGGCAAGGACATGCCATGGGCCCTCTGCTTTGGCGTGCCGCCCGCGGCCATCATGGCGGCCAGCATGCCGCTTCCCGACGGCCTGTCTGAGGCCGAATACATCGGGTCGCTCGTCGGCGAGGCGCTGGAGGTGACAAAGTGCGAGACTAACGATCTGTTGGTGCCGGCCAACTCCGAGATTGTCTTCGAGGGCTTCTGCTCCGTGACCGAGACGGCGCCCGAAGGCCCTTTCGGCGAGATGCACGGGTGAGTTGTCCTTTATTTTCCCCAGAACATTACTTCTCGTCCTTTTGAGGTGTCGTTTGCATTCGTTGCGGTGGGTGTCTCTGCTCCTGTCTAACCTAATTCGAAAAGATATGTCTTCCCGGGTGACGCCCACCAGCAGCCAGTGTACACCGTAAACCTAATCACACACCGCAAAGATGCCATCCTTCCTGTGTGCGACTGCGGCCGTCTGACCGATGAGACAGTAAGCAAAAACCCTTTTTGAATCTCTCTCTCTCTCTCTCTTTCTCTCTCTCTCCTTTTGCTTTCCTTTATATAATTACACCTGTCCTAACAAACCCAGCACACCATGATCGGACCCTTGGCCGCGGTAGAGATCGGCTGCCTGCTAAAGTCAGCTGGCCTGCCCATCAAGGAGACATACACTCCGTTCGAGTCGCAGGTGACCTGGTGTGTCGTCCAGGTCGACACAGACAAGCTGCGCGAGCTAAAGACGACGCCAAAAGAGTTCTGCCGCAAGATTGGCGACCTCGTCTACAACAGCAAGGTCGGCTACACCATTCACCGGATCGCCGTCGTGGGCGACGATATCGACATCTACAACTTCAAAGACGTCATCTGGGCATTCTGCACCCGCTGCCGCCCCGGCATCGACGAGTATCTGTATGAAGATGTCGCCGGCTTCCCGCTGATCCCGTTCATGTCGCACGGCAACGGTATCGCGAACCGCGGCGGCAAGATCATTTCAGACTGCTTGCTGCCTGCGGAATACACCACCGGCCGCACCTGGGAGGCAGCCGACCTGAAGAACTCGTTCCCGGCCAGCGTCCAGGAGAAGGTGCTGGGCAACTGGTCCGCCTGGGGCTTTTAAAGAGAAAAGGGGCGGGTCACCCAATCATTGAAACTGAAAACACTTTAGCTGCCTAAAATGAATGAAAATGTTCACGTAATTCAAAAACTCACGCTGGGTGCCATCGGGTCAAATGTAATGTAGTCAAAGGCCTCTATAGGCAGTGCAGAGCCAAAGTCAAACGAGCGTAAGAGTTCGTCAAATTCAGCAGTCCTGCCGCAGATTTGTCAGCTAGGTTTCTTTCTCTCCATGTTGGTGAAAGCAGCAGCATTCTACTGACCCAGGGTCCTGATACAGACCCATGGCATTTCCGGCAAATGCAAGGTTCGCCGGATGTGATATTGGGCTTTCTTCGGCGATCGCGTCTGAATGTTCTGGCCGGTCTGTTTGGCCTGACTGTCTTTGCAAAGGTGCTCGGTCCGCCCGGTCCGCCCGGTCCGCCCGGTCCAGTCGGCTTGTACGCTCGCGTTCCTCTTCGGAGATTTTTCGCAGCGCCTTCAGGGCTTTCAACGACTTCCTGTGCGCAATGGTCATCTGCCTTGCGCAGTCGCCTCCAGACGATGCGGCGGACTCCGAGGCCAGTGCGTCGTCGCCCTCTGTCAGGCTCTTGATGAGCTCGTCCTGGATCTGCCTCGACTCGTCTTCGTTGCGCGTCTCCTTCATGAAGCTGAGCAGTAGAGCCGACGTGAGCCCGTTGTGCACAAATGCCCAGGACCGGCTGGCGTAGCCCGTTACGGACCGTGTCCGGATAAACGCCTTGACGCTGCGCTTCAGGGACTGTTGCAGCCGCCCCAGGACCAGGTCCGCCTGTTCCTTGTCCAGACCCTGCTGCCCATTCTTTGACAAGATGGGCCGGCAAAAGGTCGAGATGGTAAAATTGACGTTCACCTCTAGGCTGTAGAACTCCTGGATTGCCTGAATAGAGTGGCAGGCGTCACGACTCCGGAGGTGGTCTTGCAAGGCACCTTCCAAAGCGTCCAAGTCGTCAAAGAATTTTGTGTACCGCCTCATGGCCAGCTCTTCCGGCTGGCCCAGGGCGTACTGCCAGTGCCGGAGAGTCAGATGGCACAGCCAGTTCATCGCCTGGCCGTAGTTTAGGCCCTCGTGGCCATTGCCCGTCGGCTGGCTGAGGGCTGGAAGGTCATGCATGGAATCCAAGTCCTGCGATGCCGGAGGACGGTTGAACGCCAACGAGAGCAGTGCATCCTGCCACACAATCGCCAATCTGCAAGGGGAAAAATATTAGTCAGCGGGACAAGGTCATCTTTTGGCGAAAGCTGCCTGAAATTATGCTTTTCTTACCGGAGCTGCCGTGCCGTTTCGGCCGGTACCGGCAGCGGACCGATTTTCGGACAGCTGCTGGCAGCGTGGATGCCGAGGGAGATAGCCATGCGGATCGTGCTGCCGCTAAGAATCCAGGCCGCCTGTGGGTTGCCGTCGTTCTGCAGGACGTGAGCCAAGATAACTAATGCGCTCACACCCTCGTGAAATGGCTGAAGTAGGTAGTTTTCAGCCATGAGCAAGTGAAATGCGCGACGCACTGCCCATGAAGTCTGAATGTCAGCAGCAGAGGGATGGAGGGCAGGAGAATGACAGACGCACCGTGCCGCCGCGAGATGGCGCTTCGGTTGGCCACAGGAAGATCCGAGAACTGCGCACCTGTGGCCAGGATAGAATGCAGGAGACACAGAAACCGGCGTCGGTCCGGCACTCTTGGCTCATTCTGTGGTACAACGGCACTTGATCTTCTATTGCCGTTGCCGTTGCCGTTGCCGTCGTCTTTTTTTTCGTTTTCCCCGTTTTTTCCTGCGCGCTGGTTGATGATCTCGCACAGCTCGCTCTCGAAAGCGTCCATGTCGCAGAGGATGAGCTGAAATGGATGCGTCCTGTTTCGGTAGATGGAAAACAGGCTGAGCAGCTCCCGGTCGTCGGGCAGATCAGCATACAGGTCCTCGCCTTGTGCAGGTGGGCCGGGCCGACTGCTGCTCGCCATGCCGGCGACGCCTAGAAGCGGCATGACGGCATTTTCCAGCACGTCTCCGCGGCCTGCATCATCGTCGTCGTCGCACGTCTGCGAGTTGTGCTCCCGCGCAATCGCCAGCAGGGAGCTGCCGCCCAGCAGGGGGATGCCTGACGACGACGACGGCGAGTCGTGAGCAGTTTGTGCCGGGGTAGCGTGCCCTGCGTGCCCTGCGTGCCCTGCGTGCCCTACCGGCCTAGGTGGCCTGGGCTGGCGGTCCGGCGAGAGCGACAAGTTCCTGCCGGAGGGCCTAGCCAGAGAAAAGCCGGCTGGCGAGGCTGGCGAGATTGCGGCCGAAGTTGCGGCAGCTGCAGGAGCTGTAGAGGCAGCTGGAGCAGGCCGCGGATGACCTGGCCGTGCTGGCAGCAGCGCGGTAGGATAGATGCACAGGTCTGGATGGTCGCGCTTGATGCATGTTAGGCACGGATGCTCGCGATTGCATCGTACTTTGCGCTCGCGGCAGGGGAGACAGGAGATATGGTTGCGCGCCCGTTGTCTGTCGCGGAGAGCCCGGCGAAGATCGGATGAGGACAGATCGACGCGGGGACTATCGAAAGGCCCTCCAATGCCGCCGATTTGGCCCTCTTCGGCCATGGGTGGCAGGTTGCGTGTTTGCCAGAAGTTGGCATTAGGCTCGGCAGGCTCGGACAATCTCGCAGCTTTCAGACATGTTAGACGGTCACGTGCAGTACGTAACCAGCTGTACGTCAGCGTGTCATCTGACAAAGCGGGACCCACTCCCCTTGTTAAATATAGCTTGGCCCTTGGTGCCTGCGAATGGTGTGGCTTCTGCGTTGATCTGTGTGGGGGGAGTAAGACCGTGAATAGTGAACGGTGAACGGTGAACGGTGAACGATAAACGGACGCTTGCTTTGTGGCATGTGGAAACAGCGAGCGTGGCCGTGCTATGCTCTCGATTGTTTCTGCTGTTGAAATCTAGCTCCATGCTATGCTTGGCCGGAGGAGTAAGTGTGGCACGTAATGCTTACATGACCCTCCCTCCTTCCTAACACCTCGTACAAGCTTTCTCTGAAAAGCTGCAGATAATTTGTAGACTTGAGATGGGGCTTCTGTCCAGTAGGAGTAACAATTGCGCTATTTTGCGTCTGACTCAATTCGGGATATGTAAGCTACGATATATGGCTTTAGCCTCAGTGTAATTTTCTTACTCTAATAGGTGTCAAACAGCCCAAAGTGTAGTCTGATACACCTATCCTATGGACAAAGTAGTCAGACGGCTCTCTGCCGATGAACCCAATCTGCCCAAACACAGCCATAGGCTTCAAGTGCTCCTCGTCTGACCCGCCACTGTTATCTGTTTGCTGCGTTGATTCTCGGGTATCCTTCCTATTTTTCAAAGGCGTCTTTCATTACTTTGGCCGTTGTGAATTTTAAACCTAGCCAGAGGAACTGTATGCTTGTTTGCTGGGGCAGTGTACTTTTGATAAAACAAAATATAATCATGTTCCAATACATAGAGACTGGTCTTCGTTTCCCCGTAAATGGGTACTTACCCAGGACACCACGAGAAGATGCCAGTCAGTCGTCCCAGATCGGCCCCAAATGGCCGACCCTCCACGGCTAGTCCGCTTCGCAGGCCAAAACAAATAACAGAAGAAATACAGAAATAGATACAAAAAGAAATACAAAAAGAAATACAACGAAAATGGGCCAGAAACAAGTCAGAAAACTGCTTTCCGACTCACTCCCAATCCAATTCCATCCCCACTTGTCCCTCGACATCCAAGAGGCCGGTCTCCTCGATGGTCCTCCTCACTGCCACCCACCCGTTACGCTGGATTGCTATGAACGCGGCTCTCAAGAGCCGGATCACAGCCCGACGCAGCCACAACAGCGCGCGAAGAACGTTGCGGACATGGCGCTCCCTCCACAGACTCCACCACCGCATCCACCGCCGCATCCACCACCGCCTCACCGGGCGGTGGTGGCTTTCCACCCAGATGGCTGCCCACAACAGGCAGAACAGGACACAGTTCCGTCCCCCTAGCACCGCCAGCTCACAGGCCCAGGCCACACCTGCCTCGACCTTAACCGGATTAACGCACAGAGTCAGGGAACCTAGCATAAGCGTTAGCACCGTCAGTGGGTAGAGGAGGAGGGGACCCATGATCTGCAGCACTTGTGGCGTCGCCGCCGCAGTCGCCATCATCATCGCCGTCACCGTCGTAACCGCAGCCGCAGACTTTTTATTTCTCTCTCCATCTGACTGAATTCATCTCTCAATAGGAAAGAAGGCAGGACCCATTCAGTCAAAAACGGAAGGAACGCGTTAACCGCAGTCGGCCCTTTTGTTCCATCACCTTCTGATTCAAATCTTCGCCTCTGAATATACAATGTTTGTTTTGCTATTGTTTATTGATGTTGTATGAATAACGTATGTCGCCGCTGTGCTTTTTCCGATACTGTTACCATTTCTGTTACTGGCACCAAGATCTTTATTCGCCTTGGCAACGCCGCCGCCGGCGTCCCCCTCAATATCCCCGTCGTCGTTACAGATCCGGCCTACGACAATTCCGACACTCTCTGTGTGTGTGCGAGAGAGAAGGATTGCCAAATGAGGCAGAAGGAGGGATAGAGGATTGCGTATGTGGGCAAAATCTGTTAAGGTCTGCATGTATAAGTGCGGTGCCAATCCGCTGATATATTTACACGTAAACGTACGAAGATGTCATAATGATTCTGACAATTTTAACATATATGAAAACCGAGTTCATTTTTCCGAAGGCTATCACCGCATGTAGAAGAACTGGTATTACAGAACAAGTGCTGTTTATATGCAATAGACCTTTCTTCCTCTTCCGCACCATTTTTCGATGTCTGGTAGTGTGTTTGAAGAGGTGTATTTATCACAAGATAATCGGCTGGAAGTTTTTGCTGAACTCCATCGCATAATCGCTGTACATCACGGCCGTATTTCTTCTAACGCTAAAATGCGTTTCTGCAACGGCCTAGCTAACTTGAGAGATAACTAAATGAAGGACAGGCAAAATCCCTCGCCTCAAACCCTCTGGCATAGCAAGGACGACATCAGGTAGAGCGCTGTATGCCTCTGCTAGAGCTCTTGAGTTGCTGAGTTCTCTCAAATTTGGTCCTATTGTGAATGAGGACATAAGGAATTTGGCTTTAGTATAGCTGTTGGTGACTGTGCGTGTAGTAAATGGTGGACCGTGGAAATAGGCTGCAACTTGGGCTCCCTTAAAGACACATCTCCTCTTGGTAGCTGATGTTGCAACCGGCGTCTTGCTTTTGATGTCGGCAACAACCATTGCAACAGCCTTAATAGCTTCGCCCATTTTTTCAGCTGCTTCCATCGCTGCCGGTGATGTATTATCTTGTGAATCTGCATTGGAGGCGGCGGATACGATGGCCGTGCGGATGAGCCCTTTGATGACAGCAGGTGTATCGTAGGCCGCGTCAACCTCGTTCTCCGACGCGCCACAAAACATGGACGTCTTCAGCGTAGTAGACTCCGTCTGTTGATTTGACAATTTCAGTACATCTTCGTACTAAGGCGGATCGTCTGTGAGACCGATGTCTCTGTTCGTGTCGGTTTTTTTGATGGTTGCAAAATATTGCCATTCCCAAGGTCTTGTGAATCCTCTCCCAGTAACTGTTCGCCCAAGGTTCCTATCAATATACAACATTTGGCGATTTGGAGCCGAAGAATGTCGAGCAATAGCCAATCAATAATGTTTTCGCCGAGATCCACGGGACTGTCAATTTCGGTCTCATTTTCGTCCATTTTGGCTGTTGCTGAACTTTGTGTTTGTTGAATTCTTAGAAAACTTTAGTTGATACGAAAAGAGAATGAAAAGAGAGATACAGTATGTTTTAGTTTAATTTACGTGTGCGTTTTAAAATAAAAATAAAAATTGTCACGCAGCTTTTGGAAGTGGCAAACGTCGTTAGACGAAGAAGCTTACGACGATACAGAGCATTAGCAAATAGTGGGGGGCAGGCTAATATATGTGCGCCCCTAAGTTGTTAAGCTGCGCACCCTACTTATGCAAATTTGCTTATTACATTAACTCAAACAGTATGAGACAGACGGTATTCAGACGTGATATAATTCAAAATACCAAAATATCACTCTGCAAAACCTAAACCGTGCAAGACTCCTCTATACAGATACAGCGATACTCGTTCTTGTACGAATACTCGTCGTAAACCCCGAAATCTACGTCATTTCAGCACTTAATCTGAACCTATGGTCTAACAGTTAGTAAAATACCGGACGGCCCGCTGCACTACCTAGTCTACCTAGGCCTAGGAGAGAGACTTTGACCTATAGTGCATGCCAGCCAGCTAGATGGGAATGTAAGGCATCTTTCAGTCAAGCAGTACGAATAGCTGTGTTCTTGGGTCTATATGCTTGCCTGAACTCTTCCCCCAGAAAAACCATGCGGTCACTTGACAGAACAAGCCTGTACACAGTCTTTCTTGGTTCAAGTTTTAATATCCTGAAGACAGTCTAAAACTAAATACAGGGGAGCATCGCATCTAAGTTACTTCCCCTGAGCTGGCTTGGCCCACTCTGCCTTCATAGCCTGGACAAATCGTCCGTAGGCCATGTCGCTGTTGGGTATAAACTGATGCTTGTTGAAGTGTTCGTCTACATAGTCAAACTTCTCGTAGTGGACGGTGTCCCCATCCTCAAACTGGTAGCACTGGAGAGTGATGCACACCGTCTTGCAGTTGTTCTTGAGCTGATGGATCTGGTACTGCCGCTCGCCGAGCCAGGTCATGTCACCCTTGCTCAGCCGGACTGGGTTGCCAATGTGCTGCGGCTGGCGCCCGGTCTGCAAGGCGTCGAACCAGGTGCAGTCGATGCTGCCATAAAGCACCTTGATGACGGCAGAAGCATTCCCGTGATCGTGGATCGGGGAGTAGTGCCCAGGCGGCCAGATCTCCATGACGTATGGGATGCCGGGAGAGTTGGCCTATCCGGGCGGTCAGCGGAGCTACAAGGGAGAGTGAAAAAACGGAGAAGAAAGCAGCAGAAAAGGAAGAGAACGTACAAGGTTGTCGCCGACCGTGATGCGAAGATACGTCTCCAGCGGGTCACCAAACTCGCCCTCCTTGTGCTTCAGCATCTGTCCACAGAGCTTTTGGACATCTCTGCAGCTCTGGTCAATGGCCTCAGGAAGCTGGGGAAACGAGTCGGACTCGATCGTGATGTTCGGGCCGGCAATATTGTGGTACAGGCTCTGGCAGCCGGGCGGAAGGTTGGCAAAGGTCGTCGCCTTGTAGGTCTCCAGCTCCTCCAGCGAGATCTGCCGCTCCGAGACTACCAAGGGGGGAAGGTCTACAGTCACAGGCAAGACGTTGTACCTGATCAGACTGTCTGGAACCGGCTGGTGGTCGATCTCCACGTCGGTGATTGTGAGATCGTCCATCCATGCTCCAGTCTGCACATCGAACTGGGCCTGCATGTAGGTCATAGAGGCATTGGTGAGATGCTGGCCGTATCGAAGGCGGGCATTGCTCCGGTCGACAGAGATCCAGTAGGTCGTCGCATCCGACGTACCATAGTTGAGATAGGCAGAACGAATTCCTTTGGGGAACTGACATCTTTCTATCTTCTCATTCGCCTTCGAGTCATTGGCCCGACGGTACAGGATGCAACTGTTGGCCGTAGCCTCCAGCGTCAGGGTCGCTTGAGTGATTGGGTCCCGAGGGCGGACGATGAAAGAAAGCGTCTCTCCCCTTGGCACTGCGCACTTGGTAGCAATAGTACCGAGGCCGCCAACTTTCATCACGATCCCCAGCGTCGGGTTTTCAGACGACAGATAATTGGTTGACTCGCCAGAATCGGCCAGTGCATAGTCCTGGGAGACACTGTCTGGTGCCCAAAATGGGTCGCTGAACTGGACTGAATCTGCCATGTCAAACAAAATGTGTTCAGCTTTCAACACGTTCAATACTTGATGGATGAGATAGGTAGCGGATGGTGCTTCTTCGGTAGCCTTACGAGGAGGTGGTTCATTTTATAGGCACTGATGGATACTCGCCCAGAGACAGCTTATTGGGCAAACACGACATCTTACAAAACTCGCAGTCCTTTACTATCGTCGAGTTATAGCAACCAAGAGTTCGAGACAATTCATGTACTTCTGCCCAAGAATGCGCTTCTGCCCAAGAATGCGATTCTGCCCGAGAATGCACTTCTGCCCAAACAGACAGACAGTCAGCAGCAAAGACACAGATACATCTAGCGTAATGCGATTCGTTCAATAAAGTCGATAGGCTTGTTGTTGGGCGAAGATGATTACAACGCAAACAAGCCATGCCGTGTAGCTTTGATTTCGCAACTGAATACAGAGCTCGAGACAACACGGACAGACGCGTATTTTCAGACAAAGTGTTGAATAGAGCCGATATGCAGGCGTTCAACCAATCGACATCTCGGCCATATGTTGGGAGTCAGCTATATATCAAGAAGTACAATTAATGGCGGTATTCAACAGTAAATAAGCGGCTGCGCAAAGCGCAGCCAAATGCCTCAAGGTGTGAGACATCCGCTGCACTGCGTATTCATCAATGGGCGGCTGGGAAGAAGAAAAACCCTTTCAGGATAAGTTGTTCACACCAGACGTTACAAAGTCCACAGTGTCCCAGGTTCTTCACATTGATTGGGCAGCACATTGCCCCGACTGTCGCCAGCAAGTGTGATAAGAAAACGTTCGAGTACGGTGATAACAAATGCTTGAATAGCCGCGTTAGTTTGCTCTGGTATCGCTGGGCGCCGATCTTTGTACCAGACGCCACAATCTGCCACCAACAGGCCAAAACAACGCATTCAAGAGGTACTTCTAACAGGCTAGACGTTTCAAGAGCAATATGTTACCAATATTAGTAGAATCTATCCACACTATGTGCCTGTTTTTTCCCATAACCATTTTGCACTGGTATCGCGTCGTAAGGGTATAAGAAGTAAATAACGGCCAATTCACAGTCAACTCACAATCAACCCGCAGCCTGATAAATGACAGATAGCAGGCAAGTAACAAACGGAAAAAGAATCATGTACGCCAGCCACTTGCTGCTCATACAATAGTAGACGTTCCGGAAAAGAAGCGAGACAGGGTGCTGTGCGGCGAGTCTCTGCCGCTGCTTCGGTTCCGCTTGGCTGTGCCGCCATGGTGGCGGACAAGAGCATCACTCGGCACATCATGTCGCCTGCGTTGCCTCGATAGTGGCCTTTGCACGGGCCGCGACCCGTCTGGTTCTGCCGCTTTCAAGATGCGTTTGCACCCTTTGTGCCCGCCTTCACTGGCGAGCGCCCGTGGCTTGCGGTGGAGCTTGTCGCGGCAGCGAGCATCGGCGCCGGCCGCCAGTAGGATCTCGAGGATTCTCTGGTGGCCGCGGCCGGCAGCTAGGTGGAGGGGCGTGCAGCCCCGGGCATCGCGGGCGTCCACGGTGACTTTCTTACGCAGGCGAGGACCCAGCAGGGCACTCACAATAGACTCTTTTCCCTGTGCGGCGGCTATATGCAGCGGCGTGAGGGCCTCGGCGGTGGCGTCGGCGATGTTGGGGTCAGCGGCCTTATTCAGCAGGTAGATGACGACGTCGGTGTACTTTTGGAAGACCACGTTCTTCGCGGCTTCGATGGTCACGTGCAGCGGCGTGCGCCCCGACAAGTCGCAGGCATTGACGAGGCGCCTTTTATCCACGTCGCACATCTCGTCCACAAGGAAGCTCACAGCTTTCAGCGACCCATTGGCGGCGGCCAGGTGCAGCGGCGTCTGGCCGAGCATCTGGGTCGACTGCATCAGCGCCACCCATTTGCTGGCGTTGGCGTAGTAGTATACCTCTCTCGAATTTTCCCGCAGCGTCTGGCGCTTCACCACCACGGTCTTGCGCCCCTCGGGGGATACCAGGTTGGCGTCGCCGCCATAGCGGCAGTCCCCCCCGTCGTCGTCGTGGGCCAGGTAGGGGTTTCGGCAGAGGTGGTTGCGGATCAGCCGCAGCGCGTCGACATTGTCGTGGTAGGCGGCGATGTGCACGGCGTTGACGCGCGACGAGATCGTGGCCACGCCCGGGTCCGCGCCTCGCTGAAGGAGCAGCTGGACGAGCGTGTGGCTATCGGCGTTCTCGCAGGCGTCCTGCAGCGCTGTGTGGCCGGTTTTGGGGTTGCGCGTGTCTACGTAGTTGCCCTGCACGAGGAGCCGTCGCGTAAACGGGGGTGTGTGTGTAGGAATCATGTGGCGAGCGACCGGGTCGTCGGCGTGTCCAAGGCGGCGCACAACTTCGACGATCTCGCCAATGTTGGCGGCTAGCCAGCCCGAGAGCAACCTGAGAAAAAAGCGTCAGAACGGTGTGTGGTAGACTAGCACGATTGCAAGATTGTTGTCCGGGAAATCTGAGGTAGAAAATGGAACACAGAAAGATGCACATACAAATCAATGTCCTGGTTGACAGCTTGGAGCTCGCTGCGATGTTTCTGTAGACGCGTGGCGATATCGGCAATGTCACTGGACGTGATGACTGCTAGCCAGGTCCGTCGCCATTTCTTCTTTAAATCGTGAACTTTTTTTTTCGCAACTTTGAGGGTCTTGCGACAGCTCCCAGTTGCGGCCCGGAGCCGTTCCCGGAGCCGCGCCGTCAACTTCTCATTGTGATTCCTGAGGAAGGAAAAGGACGACTCCAGCTGCTCAGCTACCGAACGAATGTCAGCTGCAAGATCACGCCCCTGCTCGCCCAGCTCGATGTAGTTGCTGTAGACGGACCAGGCGTACTGGACGATCTGCCACACAGTATTGGCGCCAAAGTCCATGGTAGACCGTGCTCTACTGCTCACTTGAAGAAACACAGGCCTCGAGATGGTAGACAGACCTCGGAAGAAATGTGCGGGGTATTTCAGTGGTTTCCAAACACCTCGCTTCGCTCCTTTGCCCGGAGAATTGCTGTTTCTTTGAGCTGCCGTGTGTGGCTTATGGCCAAGCCACTGTGCACACGGCCCTACGAAATGCTCCCGCATTGACAGTAATGCTGAGCTAGTAACGGGACGAGCCATGCAGCACTGCCCCTTGCGAGAATGTCGCTGATGAATACGCGCTTCTGACGTCACGGCATTCCTAGTGCACGTTACAGGAAGACGGGACAGGATAAGTACTCTGATGCTGGCCATTTGGGATACGCCAATGGTGGTGGGTGGCGCAGTCGACAGTTGCCTTTGACGGTGTGCCAACCTTATTCATCGAGGAGTTTTGGCTTAGGGCTTGTAGTGGTGTTCCATGGAGGCGCAGCTTACATCCGCAAGCAGTCTTTTATTATTTAGCCGATAAAAGACGGACACATCAAACAATCGCGTATGGCGGCAGTCCTTGGTAGAAAAACTTTCGCAATGTTATCTCATATCATATCTCATAAGACGCATAGTGTTGTCATACATCTGAGCAAAGCGCCATTTAGCTAATCGGAGCTATCAGATCTTTATTGGATCTTTGCTAGATTTCCCGACCACTCGTCCCTATGTAGCTCCTACTCAGTACACCTCTAGCCTATACACAAACGTAGTCTACACTTATAAGAATAGGACACTTGCAGTCATTCCCTTTTGAAGCCACCGGCAGGACCAATTGTACGTCTTGTAGAGAGCGCAAGGCCCTCAGAAGACCCAGTGATAGTATCTCGTAGGCAGGTTGACAGGTGAGGATCTGCTTTGTGCGCAGATCAGGGCTCACTGCTATCTATAGTGGACTCTTAATGAGTGACAGAAATTCAGTCAGGCTTCTCAATCAGTGTATAGGGTACTGCAGCGAAACAAGAAACATTTCGCCTTTACATCCACCTACGCCGACTAGATGTAAAAAACACAAACAGCACTATACCCCTCCAAGGGAGTGCCTTCAGTCTGCTGCCCTGTTGTTCCACCCATAAGAACACTTGTATCCCTGAAATGTTCTTGTTGCTACAAAAGACGAATCCTGTCATTCAAAATTTACTGTTTCGTTACAAGCCTGCTCATCTGTGCACCTCTGTGCTCCTGTGGTGCTCCTGTGGTGCTCCTACTGTCTTACGGTCAGGACGAAAAAGGTAGGCAGTAAAAAGATAAGAAGGTCGAATAAAGCTCAGCATCAATGGGGTAGCGCCGCGGCATTAAAGACTAATGGGGTAGGTGGGAAATATAAGACATAGGGAATGAGCCGGGCAAGATCGTCATTTCTTCAAAGAAATGAAATACAGAATGGGTTCTACCTTCGTTATAGAGTCGGTCTACGGCGCTAAGAAGGCTCCCGCACATGGACCAAAAAAATCAAATCTTAAACACTGGTGGGCAAGGCCTATCTGCGAATAAGAAGATGTCTCATAATAGCAGTTTCCTGTCAGAGTAGCTTTCTAGAATGAGTCAGTTCAAAATGAGTCATGCTGCACTTAATCGAGTAATAGAGTGGGCCTCCAACTCTGCAAAAACCTAGAGCTACACCTTCAATCCACTTCATTCGACACAAAGCTAAGCACGCATTTGCAACAAGTCTACGGAGTAACACTACGGAGTACGGTATAAAGAACCCATCTGCAGTTCCTCAGTAACTACAATCAAGGCTAAAGCTCCAAGCTCCAGGCTCCATTGTCTAGCTAAGAAAACCACTCAACCGTCCTGTGCCGACACCCATCGATAACATGTCTCCTCAACACGATGCCGAGGCTATCGCCCGTCTCTCTCTACACAACCCCGCCGACTTTAAGATTCAGCACTCCCAAACCATTCACCGCCTGGATCTCCTAAAGCACTGGAACATCGCCGATGGCTCTAAGGTGCTGGAACTAGGATGTGGGCAGGGTGACTGCACAACTGTCCTTGCATCTGCTGTAGGCGAGCTAGGGAAGGTTGTGGCCGTCGATCCGGCGGAACTAGACTACGGTGAGGCCTTTTGCTTTTATCATAGCCGCTGCAAGCTGCAACTGTGGGAATTAGCTAACTAATGGCCCTTGCAGGTCGTCCGTATACGCTCGGCCAGGCACAGGACCATATCTCGGAAGGCCCGCTAGGTGGACGTATCAATTGGGTGCAAAAAGCACCTAACGATTACCTCGCCTCTCTCCCTTTACCTATCGAGAGTAAAAACTTTGACGTAACAGTACTCGCTCACAGTCTATGGTACTTCTCCTCCCCGTCGCTTATTCTTTCCACCTTCCGTGCAATCAAGCAGCATAGCAAACGTCTCCTCCTGGCAGAATGGTCGTTAGTAGCGACGAACCACTCTGCCCAGCCTCATGTGTTGGCTGCGCTTACCCAGGCAGCGCTAGAGTGCCATAAACCTAAGAGTAAATCAAACGTCCGCACGGTACTAGGACCAGAGCGGCTTGCTGAACTGGCAGTGGCTGCAGGGTGGCAGCTGGAGAATGAGACCCGCGTGCAACCCGGTGACGGGTTGCTGGATGGACTGTGGGAAGTTTCTTTGTGCCTTTCTTCCTCTTTCGAAAAGGAGGTAGAGGGGAAAGTGGGTGACGAGAGGGAGCGGGCTGTGGTTCTTGCGTTACGGGACGCGTGCAAGGTGAGTCTAGAGATTATACCGATGGGCCGGAAAGGAGTCCGTTCTATGGATGTTTGGGTTGCTAGTTTCGTCTAATCAGACGAGCTGAGTATGCGGCCTATCCCTCTTCTAGGCCTAATATATGACTCCGCATTGTCGAACAACTTGACGTGATGCGTGTATATGAAAGAAAGCTTAAGACAAAAGAGCATTAGCTCTTTAGAATTAGTGTTGTGGCAAAGCCCTCTACGACAAGGTTTCTGCAATTTCCACGTAGCGAAGCATTCAGCGCCAGGAAGGCCGACACAACCCGGGAGTGATGTGTTTTGCGACTACGTAGTCGACCTTGACCGCAGTCACCATCACAAGTGTGCTGACCGCCGTTGCTGTCCTGCTGCTTGCGTGGAAGCAGCTCGACGAGGCGCATTTCTACCAGTCGTTTGAACGCAGAGTTTCTCAAGTCTGGCCGGCCCTGGCCTTTTTTGGATCGGCTCTATAGGCATCTATGACGCTGCTGCCATTATTGCGAGCCTTGGAGCCGACAGTGTGCGCTTCTTCTTCCTCCTCTTCTTCTGTTTTTTTTTAAAAAAAATTGTTAGATTCGCTATCAGTTCTAACGCGCAACAGTTCAGAGTTTAGACATGGAATAGTAGCGTAAAAATAGGTCACTCATAAACTAAGGTACTACAGAGCTCAGTAATATGGCTGGAACAAGAACATTAACTCTTGTACCAAGTGGACTTTAATTAGATACAGTACTATGGGCGGGTTCTCCAAGGACGTGTTAACGGATGCGCCCGCATCGAAGGGAGAAGCGGCAACGTCATAACCTTCGACCCAGGCAGGTTTTACTAGAGGCCTACTCTGGAATTTGGAGATCGGGCAGAAACCAAGTTAAGATAATTGCTGGGACAGACATGCCGATAGCCGAGTATGTGATGTATCGGATTACATCGGAGTACTAAACTATTAGCTGACTGAACAAAAGAAGAAGGCCAATGCCAGACAAAAAGACAGAAAAAAAAAAGGGGGGGGGAAGGCCCTTACAGCAAGGTTGATTGCAATCCGATCAGCAGAGCCCCATGCCGGGAGTGTCCCTGTGATAGAGTTGTACAGAGACTCAATCAGAGTGGCCGAGGCATCGCTGCCCAGCCGCTTGACCAGGCTTTCTCGCATGGTGTTGGTGTAGATGGCACCGGCAATGGTCGAGCCCAGGCTGCTGCCGAGATAGGAAAAGGTCCAGACGACGGCTATCATCTGTGCGATCTGACTGTGGGGGATGACCAGCTGAGGCGCGACCAGTGGTGCTGTCTGGATGATACCGCTGCCGGCGCCCTGGATGACCTGTACGATGAAGAGCTCGGCCAGTGAGTTGTTGGCGCCGCGGAGGCGGATCATGATTCCGTAGCCGATGAGGCGCAGGACAGCGCCAGACATGATGAGCCACTTGTAACGGCGAGTCCAGTACATGTAGAGGCCGGCAAAAATGCCGACCAGGCTTTGGATGACGCCGTTGGTGTAGACATAGTAGGTGTCGACGGTGGCGCTAAAGTTGTGGGCCACGGAGCCCCAGGCATACAGATACGTGTGCGTAGCGCTGAAGCCGATGCTGTCAGTCATCACTAGCAGGCACGATAGGATGATGGTGGCGTTCTTTAGATAGAACATTGGGATGATGGGGTGTCGTGAAAAGTAAGTCTCGTAGTAGGGCAGACAGATCAGTAGGAGGGCACCGACGATGATAAGGGCAATGATCCAAGGCGTCTTCCAGCCATGCTTCTCCTGGGCCGCAATGGTCAGCGGAAGGAGGAAACAGGCGAAGCCGGCAATGAAGAGCAGCATGCCGCCGAGGTCGACCTCGGAGCAGAAGCTGTACAGTGTGATCGGCTGCGTCTGCAGGATGCCGAGCTTGCGGGCTTTGCGCTGGTACCAGAGCAGAGTGCCGATGATGAAGCTGGCTCCAAAGGGCATGACTATTGGGGTGTCAGATAGCGAAGAAGAAAGAAAGAAAGAAAGGAGGAACCTACGAAATGCAAACATGCCAATGCCCCAACGCCAGCCGATGCCACCGTCTGCCACGACACTGCCCACAATCAGGGCCGACACCCAGGGTGTGATAAGAAAGGGAAAATAGCAGACTGCCAGGCCGAAAGACCGCCAGCGCGCACTAGTGATGTCGGCAACGATAATGTGCTGGGCAAAGTCAGCAGAGCACTTGCGGATGGCTGTCTGAGAAAGGTCCACCCACCGTCATGACATTCATGCCCGACTGGCCGATGTTGTAAAACACCATGCCGCCGGCGTACGGTCCCAGCGACTTGGCCGAGGACATGAGGATGTAAGCCAACAGGTAGAAGCACACGGTCAGGGCAAGGGTCTGGCCGCGACCGATGACGTTAGAGATCTTGGCGATGGGCGGCTTGGCAACGGCGAAGATGATAACGGTAGCCGTGTTGAGGGTACCGAGGGCGGAGAGGTTGTTGAACTCCGAGGTCGAGTAGTTACTGTACGTGTACACAGTTGAATTGTCCAGCTCACTATAACTATTTTTTAGCAGAGCCTTGTATGACAGGAGATCTTCTTGCGGAGAGGTGATGAGGAAGCATGAGCATCGAATTAACCTACAACAGGGTCATGATCATAGCCAGTCTGCATCCTTGTTAACCGTCTGGCATACAAACGCACGCTCCTGTGTCTGACTCACCCCATGCAAACTAAATAAAATCCTTTCTTCCCCCAGACAGACTGCGTGGCTGCAATGTTAGACACGCCCGCTTCGGACGCGGTGACAGCTGCGACCGTCGTCGCCGCCAGCCCCTTCTCGCCGCCATCGTTTTCTGAAGCAGCAGCCGCAGCACCGATTGGCGTCTCTGTGGTAGAAAAAGCACCGGCCCGCTCATTCGCGGGCACTGGCTTGACCATATCCTTGAGTGTGTCTTTGAATCCCATTGTGACAGCAGATATTTTGCGGGGATGACGGGGGGACTCACTTCCATGCGCAAAGGACCGGATAGCCGACCTCTTAAGTCATGCAGGGAATGCCCAACAAGCGTATGAAGACTGTGGACAGTTTCCGTAGGGTAGGCCGCCCGGCATGCGCTATCCGGCCGGCTGTCGGTTTTGCTATCTCGAGTCAGGAAGACGGACACGGTCGCATGGCAGAAACGATAACGGCCTCCGCGGCCAGCCAGCACTAAAAAAATAAAAAATGTAACACAGATAAGCAGAGAGAAAGACATTGTATCACAGCACGTTGGAACACACATTAGCTCAGCAGTAGTGCCACCTATATTGTCTCCGAGTTGGGATAGATCGGCGATTCAAGGCCGTTTTCTTTCCAATTGCGGGATAACAATTTGCAGCCATTCGTGATGCTAAAGATTACCCATGTTTTCAGTATCACTTCACTCCCAAAGCTTCAAGAATGCGTGCTTGGAAAGTAGTTAGATAGCATTGTTAGGTTGACAGAAATCATACCTGGCAAAAACTGTTGCGGCATGGCAATCTCGACTTACACCACCTCAGATTGTGCGCCGCCTCGCCGCTATTGCCCAGGGCCACCCGGACGCTAATCACCGTGTCGCCAGGCACTAACACTACTGTAAAGCCGTGGGAGATGCGGGACACGCCAAATAAATGTTTGCCTGATTTGGCCAGCGTGCGCACCATAGCCTACGGATAGTAGAATAGATAACAGATCCTGTCCCGAGCACGTGACCTATGCTGGCACAAGGACGGCCACACGCACGACCGTTGTGGACTATGGGAGTGCTGAAAGACGGCCCTTGGTTAATGTTATTCCTTACGGCTCGAAACTGGAGCCTGCTATTTCCAAGGAGTACTACGCTGTGCGAGACAACTGAGGTGGAAGCGGCAGATTTGGGAGATAATGGCAGCCGCAACATGTCGTGAGCTGCTGGCCCACGATGGCGGCAGAACGGTGAACACATCCGCTTTGTGTGGGTGGAGACCCCATATATTTACTTCAAAGCTGGGGACAATCTTGCATCCGTTGTCGTGGTATCAGAAGGATGGGGTCTGGCGCTGTTAGCCAGCTCCAAAAACATAGGGAATTTTTAGACCAGCAGAGATTAGCCACGGCTTAGATCCATCCAGAGATCGTGATTTGTCGGATTACATAGTTCGGACCCACTGCGGATTGCTTCGCTAGTTATCTGTCCGAAGCGGAGGCTTCCGAGGCTAGTTAGTGCAAAGCTTATCAAGAGGCAGTGAAAGCAGGGAGGGTGGAGCGGAAAGAGAGGCTGGCATTTCAGACCAGAAAACAAACAAAAACGATCAGATCTTGGCGAGAGAGGAAGAGTAAAACAGAGCAAAAGCTTTGCGGCCATGGAGACCGACCGATCGCTAGAAAAGCAGGATACAGAGGAAAGACTGGACCTTCAGCCAAGGAAGAAGAAGCCATGGCCGAGGCCGGCTCTCAGGCGATGGACGACAGCAGCCTCGACCTGGATCCTAGCGACCGCCGGACTCTGGGCGCTGGGAAGCTCTGTTGGCCGTCTGCGAGCCACAGCGCCCAGAGACTACGGCTGGGCCGACATCAACCCCAGCCGGGATCTGCAGTGGCACGCCTGCTACGGAGGCGAGTTCGAGTGCGCGCGACTGGACCTGCCGATGGACTGGGTAGAGCCGTCGGATAAGCAGCGGGTGTACCTGGCTGTCATCCGGCTGCAGGCGAAGACGCGGGAGGACTATCGCGGGCCAGTTTTTGTTAATCCGGGAGTGCGTCGTGGATCTGCTGTGCTTGTGAGCGTATGGACTGGAATCTGGTACTGACTTTTTTTCTTCAGGGACCTGGCGCTTCTGGAGTCGACTTTCTGGTTAGCCACGGAAAGGAGATGCAGACCATTATTGGAGACAATCATGTGCGTAGACGTGGCCTCTTTTTTTTCTTTTTTCTTTCTTTCTTTCTTTCTTTCTTTCTTTCTCTCTTTCTCTCTTTCTCTCTTTCTCTCTTTCTCTCTTTCTTTCTCTCCCTCTTTCCTCCTCCTCTAACAACCATAGGACATGATCAGTTTTGATCCACGAGGAGGTGAGTACCGCAAAAGTTAGCGCTGACCTGCCGATCTTGTACCCCTTCTGACATCTCCTTACAGTTTATGCTTCGGTCCCGCGCGTCGACTGCTGGGGCTCATCGCATACGCGCCACGACTGGGAGCGGACGTCGATCGACGTGCTGGACGCCCATCCGGGCCTCGTGTACGAATCCTATGCCGCGGCCGACGCGTTCTCGCGCCAATGCGAGGCCCACATCAGCACGGCCACACCGGGACTGCTGGAGCATGTAAGCACGGCTTCACACGCGCGCGACATGTTGGCCATCGCCGAGGCGGCCGGACAGACTCGCCTCAAGTACTGGGGCATCAGCTATGGCTCCATTCTCGGCGGCACCTTTGCCGCCATGTTTCCAGACCGCGTCGAGCGCCTCGTCAGCGACGGCAACGTCGACTATGCCAGCTGGTATCAGCTCGACCAGCGCAACTTCTTCGAGGACACTGACTCCATTATGGAGGCCTTTTTCTACTTCTGCCACAAAGCCGGGCCGGACCGCTGTGCTTTTGCTCTTCCGTCATCATCGCCATCAGGACCATCCCCGGCCGCCATCCGGGACCGGTTCTTCGCCTTGCTGGCACAGCTAAAGACAAAGCCAGTCCTAGTCCCGGCACACTCCTTTGATGCCGCCCGCCAGCTGCCAATCCTGCCGAAACTCGTTACTTACTCGGAGCTGCAGCTGCTCGTGCGCACCGTGCTGTACAAGCCCTTTTACGAGTTCCCCGCGCTGGCCGAAGCCATGGCCGCGCTCGAACGCGGCGACGGCCGGCCGTTTTATGCCATGGCCGGCGACGACGAGCCGCTGCAGCCGTTCTGCTCTCCAGAAGACGTTTCGTCGCCCATGAATCTTGGAGACGCCGACAGCAACTGGGGCGACGTGTTTTCAGCCATCACGTGCGCTGACGGCGATGCCGTAGCCGACACGCCCGAGTCGTTTGCCGAGTATGCAGCACAGCTGCAGAACATCAGCCGCTATGCCGGCGCTGCCTACAGCCACTTCCGGCGCGGTTGTGTCGGCCGTCAGATCCGGCCCCGCTATCGCTATGCGGCGCCGTGGCCGGGCCCGCCTCCCAACACAAGCTTCCCCATCCTCTTCATCGGCAACACGGGCGACAACGTGACGCCGCTGAGCAGCGCTCACCGCAATGCTGCCGCCTTCCCTGGGTCCGTCGTGCTGGTGCAAAAGTCGTGGGGCCACGCCAGCATGGCCGCCCCGTCGACCTGCACGGCACAGACCATCCGGTCATACTTTCAGGACGGCCAGCTTCCGGCGCCGGAAACGCACTGCGAGCAGGACTATGAACTGTTTGCAGGGCTAGAAGCGCTGGAGGAAAACGGAGCTGGTGCCGATGATATCTCTCGGGCTGTTCGTAAGCTCGCGCGGGAGGTTTCACTTGGGCGGAGGGGGAAGCTATAGGTCTGTACTCGAAGAGGTGTAGCCACATTTTGTAAACAAATCATTTTAACTTACACTGCAAGAGAATCCTACTGAACTATTCCTTATTTAAAACAGTCTTTTAGCCCAAAGGTGCAAGCTCTTTAGCTGGTGTCTGTACCTTTTTCCACCAATTTCACTATCAGTGGGTGATTTTGTCGGCCAGAAGCAAGCGGCAGCGCTTTAAGAATTGTCACTGCTGAGCGAGACGGCACTTAACCTCTTAGTCAAGCGCACCATATTACTCACGTCCCATTACCCTCGGGAGGTGGATCTGAACTCTCAGAATTTCCCGTACCGAAGCATGAAGTCATCGACCGCCAATACAACCGCCGCACTCATCCCACGAACCATCTTCTAGTATACGAGCTCGTAATTCTATTCCTTTTTACGGGAGAATAAAACAGCAACAATGACGACGACAACAACAAGAACAACGGGGGCAGCGTGGACTACTCGGAGATCGCTCAGGACAGCAACAGAGACAACGGCATATCCTTCTCTCTTTATCGTAGACGCTGAGGTCGATCTACCTTTTTACTACCACGCTAATGTTACTCTGTAAAGACGGCCTGGTGCCTACCGCTATAAAATAAAGTGTACGGAGTTTTTATACTTGAAGCACACATGGCCACCTGTAACGACAAATAACGTCTTCTATACTAATCTTGAAACTTGCACGATCTTTGTGTTTGCCATATTCCTACACTGCAAACTCTATCTTTGTCATCAAATGTACTACAGTGCCACTGCATACCTCTCTAAAACTTGGTAGGAACGTTGGGATCGACATCCTCCAAGATCGCAATGATCTCCCTCCATAGTTTTCCCCCCAAGGCTGGAGCATTGGCATCTGTCGCCATGGGGCCGGGACTTGTGTAATTTGTAAGCGAGGGAAAGCCGAAAAGAAAGAAGGAAGTGATAAAAGAAACAGATGATAGGAGTAACTCACACTACAACGGCCTCGTGGTCAAGGTACTTTCCATGTGTCTCCACGCCTCTAGTCGCCGCATCGAGTAGCGTCTTGCTGCCCTCCTCAGACGTCCGGGCGACCAGAGCCTGAACGAGCTTCAGCATCCACGGTGCCTCCTCGCGGGTGAGCAGATCCGACTTGCAGAAGCCGGGCGTCAGCGAGTTGACGATGACGACGGGCTCGCCGCTGGTAGCATCGCGCGGCACCATGGTGGCCAGGTGCTGGGCCAGGAGGAGGTCCATCAGCTTCGTGACGCCGTAGCGCTCGGTCGGCCCGCCGGCCGCCTGTGACTGCTGCCACTGCTCCTCGTCGTTCAAGGCGTGCAGGATGCGGTCGCCGAGGTGGCGCTCGGGGAACTTGATCATCATGTGGATATCGCTCGTCACAATGGCGAGGTGGGCTCGTCGTGGCCCTGGAAGAGCTGCAGAGGACGTGGACAGCAGCAGCGGCATGAGGTGCAGGCTGAGCAGCGCGGTCGACAGCACGTTGACCTGCAGCGACTTCTCCCAGCCGTCGGCCGAGCGGGCAAACTGCATCGACGCCATGCCGGCATTCATGATGGCCATGTCCAGCCGGCCACCCTCCTCGAGCACGTAACGCTGCGCCCGAGCTGCAAAGGCCTGCACGCTGGCAAAGGACTCCAGATCGATGGCCCACACGAGTAGATTGGTCTTGTCCGCACAGCCGGTTGTCGCCTCGATATCGGCCTTGGCTGCCTCGCCCTTGGCCACAGAGCGGACGCCGAGAATGATGGTTCCGGCGCCCAGACGGGCGGCATGGCGGGCAGCTTCAAGGCCGAGACCGGTGCTGGCACCCGTGATCAAAACCGTCCGTCCATCGATGGCCGACGGGGACGGGAGCTTCAGATGGGCGAAGAGAAGCTTTAACATTCCACTCATGGTAAAGATGTGGGTGCACAATGGGTGATCAAAGTGTAGGCAAATAGAATTAGACTTGAACAGTCGTCGCTGCTACCTGGAAGAGAGTGAAATGGGAGGGAAAAGCAGACGAGAAGTGTGTACAGAGACAAAAGACAGGAAACAAAACACACGGCGGGAAGATGTCACATATCAACTGTCCATGAGCTGCATGACCCTCTCCGTCGGGCGTTAAACGGGGCAATTATCGCCCGAAGGAGCTCCGGCGGCGCCCCACTATTTCCGACAGTGGAACGAACTTTAGCCGGCTTCATGTTACAGACTGGCATAACTCATGCAGGCCGCTCCGGCTTTATGTCTAACTATCACGAATCTCCGTGGTTGCTTAATCTCCGTATGCACTGTGCTCCTAGCGAAAGAGGATGCCTGCTTGCTGACGTTTCTCATGACGTCACCACCTCTCTACCACAGCAAGGAAGACTGCCATGATTGACTGGCTCATATAAGGAATACAGCCAAGATTGGAACTTGTTTTTCAGAGCCCCTGTAGAGCATCTCGTAGATATGTTTTTGACAGACTGTGGCTAGGACCGGACCGTAAAGCTGTTAAACCGACATCTGTCATATTCGCGGGCTGATGTTGATCTCATCCGCCATTTACTGGATACAGTTTAGTCTACGGTCACCTTCTGTACAGGCGTCGGCATATCCCCTCGTAGTAATACTCTGCCCAACCAGTAAACACCCCGGACTACCGTCCATCTCCTAGTCTGAGAGAGCCGATCTCGACACGATCTCGACTTACCAACGACGTAACTGACTAGTCAGCGCCCTACTACCCCGCCTCTTTGAAAAGTTATATCTTGCGGAATCTCGAATGGTCAATTGTCATTTCTTGCGAAGAACTTCAAGATCTTTACTATATATACCTGCTAACTGTGCTGTTAAAGTCAAGGGGAGGCCTCCCCCTGACCATCTGGTGCAGCAGTCTCGACGACAAACAATAATATGCCGAGAACAGCGACTTCGAATGGGAGCACGACTCACTCGACGGCAAGCCACTCGATTCGATTCCATGCGAGAGAGAAAAATATTACCGAAAGCGACGACTTGTTTTTCGATACTTGCAACTGCACTGACAACGCCACATCTACGTCGATGATGAGTTCGACTTCTAGTATCTCTGGTAATACAAGGGTACCGACGTTGTAGTTTACATTAGTTCGTCCATTATATAAGGCGATCCAGCAGGCTGCGAGAGACATAATTATATTCACGCGTAGGTGGAACGTAGCAAGCTCTCTTGAACTTTTAATCTTTCGTAGGTGTTTCTTCTCAAAACTTTGAAGCGATTAAGAGACAAGAGACGCGCCGTCCCAAGAGCTCGGCGTTACTATGTCCAGGCAAATGTTCTCATTGTCGCAACTCCAACCTTGATTCACGAAGTGCTTCACCTTTCGTTATATGAACAGTACACAGCCAAACTTATACGTACCAGTAACTCAATACAAAATTGGCAGTTAGTAGGCGCTACTATGTATCGAACAGGTGGCAGTACTGAGGGAGATGGCGGAGAAGGCGATTCTTGTGGTGGTCCTAAAGAGGCCACTCTGAAAGGTGGCTGGCCTACATTAGTCGTTGAACTAGGAGCCTTAAAACCACTGTCCCAACTCAAGCTGGATACAAAATGGTGGTTTCGTGCCTTAAACCATCAAGTCAAGATTGTCATTCTCGTCAAGTTCGACCGCCAACAGAAAATCATCATCGAAAAATACGAAGAGGAGCTGCTGGGTCCTAGACTGGGGGCCACAGCGACTCGATCATCCTCAATTTTTCCGCTAGCACCGGTATTACGCGAGAACATTGCAATCACTCGCAATGCGGGCTTAGCAACATTCGATGTGACTAGGGGACCATTGGTGCTAAGTTTTGAGAAGCTTTTCTCACGAGCTCCTGACCACAGCTAAGGCGAGGGGGATTTTGTCTTTACGAATGCAGAACTGCAGAGTTATGCGGAAGATGTTTGGGCAACAAGTTCTGTACCGGGTGTTTGAGGGTCACCTTTAGTGGGGATGAGCTCATTCGGACAGAGATGGCTTGCGTCCTGCAAGGATTCGAGGCATATTGCAACTTTCTCGGCAAGGCCGATGTGTACGAATAAAAATGTCTATGGTAGGCCGCGCTGTCAATATCTTTTTCTAGCAGTCGCAAGATATGCAGCCCACGGTAATGATCTAGTCTCGCAACTGACTGTTCTACTAGCGAGAACATCGATGTGTATTTATTTCCAAGTTATTTAGAAAAAGTGGTACAAATAATTAATACTATCGCACGCTAATCAATGCAATGTTGCTCCGTTAGGTCCTAGACAGCATCTCCGTAGTTTTGCCCAATAGAAAGCAGTGTTCTGTGCGACGAGCATAAGCTAAGCTTTGTTGAGGCTCACTTCAAGACTTCGGCTGCATCATGTTAAAATATGTTGCATAAATTTCCGAGTCTGACAAGAACGCCTCTTTAATGCGGTGCCTTGTTACGTAATCTTGTCTCCTTTGTAACACGAAGAGACAAAAAAGCATCGCAGTTGGTCGAGCTTGTCATTGGGCATCTCTATGGTAGGATGTATTAGCAGAAGTACGACCCACTCATATTCTTGCGTAAAGTCTGTTTGGGAACAAAGTGGAATATGGCAGAGCCAAGTACGTCATTTCGACTGAATGACATCATGAGCACAACGCCGAGTTTTTAATTCACTTATAAATGCTGGGCATCATTGCTTCATCCTGAGGCTGGTTAACCTGTGTACTAACACATATCAAAAATCATTCGCCCGTGTCAATCGAAACATTCATCTCGCCCACACTAATAAGACCTCCACGATGTCGTTCCTTACCAACGTCTCTGCCCGGCGACTGACAGCGGCCCTGCCCCGCCTCGCCGCCGCCTCTTCTGCGAAGGCGTCACGGACATCCGTCGTCCCTGTGGTCTCCGTGCAGCGCCACCGTAGCGGCTTCTCGACGACAGCACTGCGTCCCAAGACGGCCACTGAGGCGGCCAAGGACACGCTTAAGTCAGTGGACCGCGCTGTGGCCGACAAACTGGTAGACGGCATCGATATTGGATGTACGTTTAGTGTATTTCCCTTCTTAAACCTTTAAACCTTTGATTCGTCCATTTCACTGACAGCAGCAGCGAACGTTGCAGAAAAGGTGCGCGGCGCCGCAGAGAACCTCCAGGAACAGGTATCAGGAAAAGCGTCTGAGCTCCAGGGCAAGGCATCTGAGCTTCAGGGCAAGGCTAGCGGCAAGGCCGCCGAGGTCAAGGGTGAGGCCAAGGGCAAGGCAAACGAGATGGCAGGCGATGCTAAGGGCAAGGCAGAGGATGCGGCAGACAACATCAAGGACAAGGCAAAGGACGTGGCCGGCGACGTCAAGCAAAAAGCAGAGGACGTCAAGAAGAACCTGTGAGACGTCGCCGAGATTGTGCAGACAGCTACCAAAAGTAGAAGCGAATAAAATTGTATGCATGGCGCCAATGTGGACCTCTTGATGGGGCGTCGATCCGATCTGGGATGGCGCGACGGTGGGCCTGCCAACCGCTCCTGCCTTCCGCCCCGGCCTTGGCCAGCTGTGCCTGCTGAGAGACGGGGGGCAGTTGCCAGCTGAATCGAATGCTAATGACGTAGACCCACAACGCGCACCTAGCTGGAAACTTTGGTTTTCAGGTGCCAGGCGCCAGCGAGAATCGCTCTTTCCACAACTGTATTCAATAGTTTGTGATATTCATCGCCCACTTCCGTTGTCTCCTCGTTCTGTTCATTTTCGTTTCTCCTGTTTCTCCTCTATTTCTTCCCACACAATCCATCTACTCTTGTTTTGGTCACATTTTCTTCCCGTACATTGTTTTAACCATCTTATCTGCCGCGCTCATCATGCCAGACTCGCTTGTCATCCACCTCCAGAACCAGACACAATCCGATGATGTCTTTGCCTACATCACCGGCCTCGCCATTCAGAGCAATGGCGCCCGTGTGCTGCTCAAGGCCAATGGGCGTGAACTCTACTTTCCGCAGAACCCGGCGGACCCCAGCATGATTCTACAACCGCTGACCGAGGACTGCGCCATCCCGCTGGGTGCCCCTGGCAACTCCGTTCAGGTAACCATACCGCAGATTGCTGGCGGACGCATTTGGTTCAGCCGTGGTCCACGGCGCCTGACATTCCTGCTGAACCCCGGTGGTACTGCCGGCCCAGCACTGGTTGAGCCGTCGGTGCTGAACCCGTCCGACCCGAACGCGGCCGTCGACTTCGCATTTGCCGAGTTCACGCTAAACTCCGACCAGCTCTTTGCCAACATCTCATACGTCGACTTTGTACCGCGCCTGCCGGTTTCCCTGACGCTGCAACGTGCTGGCGGCGACAAGAGCGTGCAGCACGTGTCGGGCATGCCGACAAATGGCCTCGAGAGGGTTTGTGAGGGTCTACGCGCCCAGGCTACCCGTGACGGCCGCCCCTGGGACAAGCTGATCGTGCCCGACCCCGCCGATGCCAGCGGAAACACACCCCTTCGCGCGCTCAACCCTACACATGGTGATGCCGTTGCCGCCTCCTTCGCTGGCTATTTTGAGCCGTACGTCGACAAGGTGTGGGCCAAGTACACCAGCGGCGGCCCGACCGCGAGTATTAACACACAAGCGGCCGCTGGCGTCGTGCGCGGCGCCGTGCGCAATGATGGCCAATTTGTATTTGGTGGCGAGGCCTTTGCCAAACCAACTACGGCCGACATCCTCGGCTGCAACTCCGGCCCTTTCACCACTGGGCCGTCGGCCACGCGCAACGCTATCATCCCGCGCCTTGCCGCTGCCCTGCAGCGTAGCACCCTGCTGACAGTATCTGAGCAGCCGTCCGACCCGAGCACGTTCTACCAGACCGACCCCACCAATCACTACTGCCGCATCGTGCACGACAACAACTTGGACGGCAAGGGCTATGCATTCGCCTATGACGACGTGCAGCCGGATAGCGGCGCCGACCAGTCAGGCAAGGTCAACGCTGGAGATCCGGGGTACTTTCTGGTAGCTGTGGGTGGAGCGGCGGCATACGCGAGCGCTAAGATGCCGTAGAGCGGCAGCCGGAGCCGCCGTGACCAGCCATGGCGAAGACGCAATCACGGAGAGCGCCGAAGAGAACACAGAGGGCATGTCGTACGGCGTCACAGTCGACGCTCGAAATGTTCGGAAAGCTCCAATTGGTGCAGCCCTCTTGAAGAAGGACGGCGCGAACGTGAAGAGTGGCGGGGATACGTAACCGGCAAAAGGTGCAGAAAATCTAAAAAGAGAAAGGCCGGCGAAAGTCCAGAGCCCAATGGAGGTGCATACAAGAAGATAGTGGGAGGAGAAGACGACGGAGCTGCGGGTGGTGGGGAGGTCCACCATGAGAATAGAGAGGCCGCCGGGAAACATTCCGGAGAAGATTGCCCTCCTCCTTCCGAGGAAGACGAATCATCGTCGTCTCGCTCCGAGGGAACCTTGTCGTCTCCTTCTGAAGAATCTGAAGAAGCCTGCCTGTCTCCTTCTGATGAAGCCCGCATTTCTCCTGCACCTCCTGAAAAATTGGTCGTTTCCAAGGACAAATTCATCTATGGGCGCCTAACTCCCGAACCACGGCGGCATTCATGGTAGAAGGCGTAGAGGCGAGGGTTCATGTTTAAAAGCCCATTATGAGGCCACGAAGGCCACATTGTCTGCCCATATTCTTATCACAACCAAAGCAACCAGTCACTACCCGGTAGAGATAGCGATAGACATAAGATACATATACCTTTTTAGATTAGACTTTCTCAGTCCTTGAGTATGCGCTGAGCGCCTGGACTGACATGAGACAAAATTACAAACAATTATCGATATCGATCCTTTTGTAAACTCCCGCCTCCTTTTTCCGGCCTATGCTTTAATTATGCTTAATCATGCTCATGCTCATGCTCATGCTCATGCTTATTTTCTTCCGTTACTGTAATGATTTTATGCTCTCCACTGGCACGACAGCTTTTTTCGCAGTTGTTGCAACAAGCCGCCGCCACCACCGCCACTACCATAGTCAACCGTCAGATGACCGTCGTCAGCTGCAGTCAGAGTGAGGCGTTGTGATGACAGTTCTGTGCGCACGTATATGGCCATGCCGTCGGCGAGGCCAAAATTCTTGCGGTCGTCGGGAAATGGCCACTCGGCATAGCTGTCACGCAGCATGGCCATGACGCGGGGGGACGCCGGGTCTGTCCAGCCGCCGCGGTTGTCGATCTCTGGCGGAGGCAGTGCTCCGGTCAAGGATAAGGATAAGGAAGAGGAGGAGAACGAGGAGAAGAAGGAAGGTAGCGGCAGAGCTGCGGCGGGTGGCACGCGCGTCCAGATCATGGCGGCTGGACGGGCCAGGTCGGCAACGATTTGGCGCACAGGCACGCTGGGGGCGACGGCGACGACGATGGTGGATTCGTCCACGGCCAGAAACCCATGCGGGTCGTCGACGACGCCGATGCCGGCCTCGGCTAGAGCGGCGATGTCGGCGTCGAGGTATGCGGGATCCTGGGCGAAGCAAGGGAGTGGTGCTTGACGACGGCGGCTTTGGCCCTGGACCTCTTGCGGCTTTTTCAGATCCTGCAGCCCCTGCAACTCCTGCACCACATCTCGCACCGTCAAGAGCATGGCGTGCTGCACGGCGTGGCGGCCGCTGTCGAGCGGGCTGGCGTCAGCGATGGACGCACAGGCAAATGCGACGATGCTGCGGATGGCGAGCGTCGCAGCCGGCGCGGCAGACAGGGCCTCGGCCAGCGTGGCCCGTAGCGTGCGGCAGGTCTCGCTGGCCTCCCACTCGCCGCGCTTCTGGCGCAAGACGGCACGGGTCTCATCCGCGGAGAGGGGTGAGCAAGAAGGGAGAGGAGGAGGGTGAGGAGGGGGCTGGTCTGCTTCTGATTTTGCAGCCTCTGCATTTTCTATAGTTTCTGCAGGTTCTGCTGCTGATGCTGCTGCTGCTGCCTGGGCAAGACTGGTGGCCAGGCTGCCGACGGTAGAGCTGCCATGGGGGCTGATGGTGCCGTCGGCCGGGTTGCGGTAGCGGGCCTCGCGGTGGTGGCCGATGCGCAGCGGTAGGAGAGTGTGGGCGGGCTGGAAGTGGCGGACGTGCCAGCGGCCGCTGCCGGTGAGCTTCTCGATGGTCCAGTACTGGATTTGGGGGCGGATGCTGTTTTGGGGGGCAAGGTAAGCAGGCCGCTGCAACTGCTAAAAGAGTGAAAGAGACTCACTTTACCAGCACAATGTCTGGGTGGACGCCTGATTCGGAGATGGCGCCAGACTGGGTGGTCAGCCGGACCTGGCGACCATCGAGCCCGCGCACGGCGATGGACGCGTTGCGGGTGCCCTCGCGGACGCTGCGGCGGCGGCGGAGCTGGCGGTCAACGTCCTGCAGGGCGTCACGGGTGAACAGCGGCACGCCGGCATCGTAAAGCGCCCACACGCGCTCGGCAGCAGCGGCCATGTCGGCGCGGTGTTGGCAGAGAAGGGCGTCGTCTGTTGGTGCCGAAGTCGGTGCTAAAGTCGCTGCCGGTTTCACCACTGCTTCAGCATCGGTGTCTGTGCTGGTGCCCGCGTCGGTCTCTCTGTCTGTGTCGGTCATGGAGCCAGTCAATGTGACCATGGAGGCCATCCGCAGCAGTCGCCAGAGGCTCTGGCCTTCCGGGGCCTCCGCAGCCTCCGGGCTGAAGTTCTGCGGCGGCGTGACTGTGCCGAGGGCCATTGTGCCGGGAGAATGAGAAAGGTGGTCGTGTGCGGGTTCTTCTCCTCCCACCGCCGTCAATGACGACGATGAAGCCGGAAAAAAAAAACCAAGTGTGTCGACGTGAGGCGTAAGGCAGGAAGGAGAATAGAAAAACCAGGGCAGGAGTCAAAGACAGATGCCAAGGGCAGCCAAGGACAGCCAGGGCAGGCACGAGCGGCAACCAGAAGCCAGTGCGAGAAGGTGGAACCGGCGTAGCTTCCTGAAGAGAGCTACTGGCGCCGCTGCAGGCGACAGGAACCCTAGCAAAGGATCATGTCGAGGCTCAAACCTAAAATGAGAAATGGAGACAAATCAAATGGAAAAAAGAAAGAAAACAACAAAAAAGGGAGAGAAGCGATGTGACGGGATGCTGACGCTAGCAGCTGTGCAGAGTGGAAGCCGGGGGTGGATGGAAGGGGGGGAGGACTCTGCTGCAGAAGCCGAGGAGGATCTTTGGTAATTTACGGAGTAGATCCCAGTGCGGTCAGGATCGCCATGGCCGAAGCATATCCATAAAGAGCCTTTTTTTTGGCCTTATTTACAGTGACACAAGACCCAAAAGATCACCAAAACAGAACTGCAACACAAACAACAGGCACAAGACAAATCTCCCATGTCGTCATTTTTGTGTGTGCCGGACAGCACTTGTGCGCACTTGTACGGACTTGAACGGACTTGAACGCCACATTTTGCGCACTTGCAGGGCACTTGTGCCCAAAATGCCTTGGCCTGTCTCTTCGCCGAGCCGGAAGCTTACGAGGTAGCCGGTTTGTCGTTTTGTGGTGAGTGGATGGGGGAGGGACGCTGAAAGGGGCATTCATGGCCGACTCGCTCGTACGAGAGGGAGACTGCTCCGGATTGACCGCTGGCGTCTGCTCACGAGGCAAAGCTTAGCCCTGTTAAGCCCTGTTTAGCCCTGTTTAGCCCTCCTAACCCTGCTAGCCCTGCTAGCCCCGGCCCTAAGGGCGCGCTACAGAACGCCTCCCAAAACGTCCCTGTGGTGCGGTGAGTGCCCTGCTAATATGTCAGACTCGAACTAATGCCTTTTTCGTGGGGTTACGGGAAGTGCGGCATATTACACAAAACTCGCTGTAAAGGCCAACGGGATATGAGAGGATGACCGTGCCATTCTAAAAATATGCCCGAGAGCTGTCGCCTAGCGTTGCTTTACTGCTTGATACGTCGTACGGGCGGCAGGTAAGGGAAAAACGCCTCCTGAACTGGTACAATACTGACCAGGGTCCTCGACATGCACCCGTTACTCGTATCCCGCTTATGTAATCATAATATACGTCGCAAAGACGCTGACTTGCCCCCGTAGCGCCGTTCTACGCCCAGCTCATTTGTCAGATTTTAAAGTACGTATTATTTGGTCGTCTTCAGCTCCAATACTTCCTTCCTCACATATCGTTAAAAACATACGCTCGCTGTTTCCCAAACTTACAGACTGTTCCATAATGCATCATGTCCCTTTAATTTACTATAGTGAGAAGGTACGATGAGGATGAGCAGCAGTCGCCTGGAAATGGGCAGTTGCCCCGCTGCCAGTACGTAATTATTGCAACCCCGCTCGCTGGCAATTTGTCGTTCTAGCAAGCTGCAAACATCACCAGCTATCATCAGTTCTGGCAACTGAGCTTCTCAAATTTCTTCTTTCACCACAAAAAGTCTCCCCC
>JRUC01000310.1:0-25398 GCA_000806385.1 Leptographium procerum
GGCGGGGCCGCCGATACACTGGCGCAAACCCCGCCGAGTCTTCTGGCCGCTCGGGAAAAGAGACATGCAGTCATTTTCAAATGAATTTACCCCCCAAACGGGCGATTGTGTTGAACTACCCCCTTTCAACAGCGCCAAGCATTCCCTGCCGCAAAAGTGAGATGCCTCCTTCCAGACGATAATTTCCTCTATGATTCGACTGCAAATAATCATGCACTTTACCCGGTATCGCAGCCAGCATTCGCAGATATATCCTTTTGAAAGCGAAGGCGATTCTTCCAGGAGTCTCTAGCAATATTGCAGCTCCTTCAGCTAGGCAGCACTAGCACCTGCAGCCCCTCCGCAATAGATTTCAGGCTTGTGAACTCTTGAACGATGCTCGTACTTCGTGGTATTAGTACCCGAAACTAGTTTGTCTTTGTAGGAGGAGCAAATACCTGCCAGCTTTGTGGGGAGAGAAGGGGGGCTCCGGCCGGCCCAGTTCTTTAGCTCCCTCCTCGTTGCTTGCTGTTGTACGACGACTCGTAAATCACGTCTTACTATCTAGTTTGTACTAAAAAAAAAGTCTAAGCCCGCATTTAGTGAACTATGGGATCGGCCTTCTTGAAAATCAATGTGATGTGATGGAAAATATAAAATGAATATAGTGAGTAGGGGAGAAGACGAGGAGAACAGAAAAAAAATAGGAAACTTCCCGATGTAAGGGATACAGGTCAGTGATTGAGGGTAGAAAGGCGCAATTACGAGGCTATATATGGGCAAAGTATTCTGGTGTGTGGGTGGGTGCATACTATTGATTTCAAACTTTAAGGAATAATTCACTCGCCCCTATGAGAAACACAGAAACTTCCGAGACCGGCTAGGTGTCAGGCACAGGAAGCCAGGAGACGGAGGAAAGGTACATAGAGTCACCCGTGAGTACTTGATAGAAGAGGCCATAGGTACAGAGTCTTGTTTCTTAAATAGAACATTGAAAAGCACGTTTTCTGTCTTAGAAGCTGGGCTTCGGCTTTACAAGCCTCAAGAGTTGGCAATAGAGCGTATCGAAGGAGAGACTTGCGTATAGATTTCTCCCAGTTACTGCTGGTTGAGTACCACCAGGGGCCAGGAATAAAATGGATGCTCTCTCGCATCTGCAACTTTTTTCTTCTGCTTTTCTTCTTGTAAGAGTGGGTGAGTGTGGGGGCCTGGAACGGGCTGGGAATGGCCGTCCAATCAGGTCCGGTCAAAGCGGAAACAGGTGCAGAAAAAGGAAGATCCTGCAGAAAACGAGGCAGGTTGGGAGGAAAAGATATGGGAGCGCAACCGACAAAAGGAAGAAGCTATCACCTGTTGAAGAAGTGGTCAGCTAATGCGCAGTTCCGGAGTCCGCAATTGAGAACAGGAGAGGTCATATCTAAAGAGTTATGAGACTGTTGGCGAAAATACAAAAAAGTACAAAAAATAGGAAATAGCAACAACCGGCACAGGAACCAACGCAGTCAGACAGGGCTCCAAGGATCGTGGCGATTAGGTTGCGGCAAAAAAAGAAGATCAGCAGTGCATTGACAATGCAAAAGTGCTGAAAACGGGAAAACGGGGAAAAGGGAAAAGCGGACAGCGGACAACGGACAACGGAAAGAGACAGACTGGGTTGCAGTCAAAGAAACGACTGCTCGGATTGCTGGCCCACAGTGAGGCAGCGCGTGGTGCTTGATGCACACGCTTTTACATTCTGAAGGCTCCGAGCTGCCGCCTTGAATGTGCAAGCCCTTCCCCAGCGAGTGACCATCCGGCCTAGTCTAGAACGAGCAGTTACAGCAGAAGGCATATGCTTAGCCTCTTAACATATTCGTTCGTATCAGTCCGTCTTGAAGACAGCGATGCAACGCAGTCATGTCGGCTTCATAGATAATGCATCGTTTACTCACCTCTCGGCTCTCGTCGCATAAGGTTGGCTCTAAAAGGGATACTGTACTCCTATGTTAAGATACTTATTAGACAGCGTCCACGCCCGTATGTAATTACAGCTGGTATAGTGAGACGCCATCCGGGCTGCCTCGGCAGCGTGTACCGTAATATGCTCGAAAGCTTGCGTACGGAAGCTGTGTCAGCGGCTTGGTAACCACTAATAGTTCGCACAACAGATGGCCTCCGGAGTATGAGCCTGCGGCGGCGATTAGCTGGTCGAGACAACGCAGAGGGTAGCATAAAGTATCGTGTTCGTTGTCCAGTCGTCTGCGTCTCAATTTTCTTCTTGTTGAGTCAAGAGTTTTGTGCGAGGCCACCGCGAGGAAAAAAATAAAGGCACATATGATGTGGCAGCCAGCACATTTTTACACTGTAGCTACGGACTAAGTCATTCAGAAATTTTACTGCCGTTCATTCACAACCGATCGCAACTTCTGCTCTTGCAGCACGCTGTAACACAACTGCTTTCCGTTTGGTGTTTCCGCAACGAGTCTGTTGAAGGAAAAAGCGATGGAAAAAATGAAAGAATACGAGTAGAGATATGAGCCAACTGGTGGCAAAGTCCTTCCAACACGGCAAGGTCCACCGCTCTTTTTTCCTGAGGGGGGCGAGACAATCTCACGCACACTTCGGTCGGCTTCAACTCTCATCTATAGGTTCGCGAGAGTGTTGGGCAGTAAGCGTGGATTGTCATTATGTCCGAGGCCAGTCGTCGAGTGAACACTGTAGCATGTAAATGCAACAAGATCATACGAGCAGGATCATATCATTGCATGCAGAACACCACCTTTCACCATTGTGCGACTAGACAAACAATTGTACGATTTTTTGTAAAATACTAGGACTGACAACATAAGCTGTATAATCTTCTTTGGGTTTTTTTGTTATTAAAAAAACAGTGTCAATTGTATTTCTCCCCATCCGCGCTAGATACAGGCGGTGCCGGAACAGCCATGACGAAATGGGTAGATATGAGATAATTGTGGACGCGCACAAGGAGGTTTTCTTGTTTGTCGGCCTCGAACGCGATTCGCTGTTGAATGTCGTCTCACACACCGAGCTTGACTAGCTGAAATCGTGGTGGCGGGGTGTCCTGAAGTATCGATCAAAAAGTATCTCAAGAGTGCGACGTGCCGGTCGAAATCTAGCGCCAGCACGATTTTGGACAGGAGAAGGTAGCCAAAAAATTTAGAAGTCAGCACATAGGTTTCGGGAACGATATTTAGAAATTTTACTTTTTTTTTTCATCGTATCAGAACCACCATGATAAAGGAAGATTACAACCGAGATAACTCCTAACGAATTCTCATTTTCTCGGCTGTTCTCTCGACATTCCTGCCTTTTCTCCCTGCCCTATAAGCCTTGCCTCGCTTTCCGTAGAGAATTTCGTATCATTGGGGGATTTGAGAAAGAGACTGTCCCGAACAGCCTAACCCGTTCTTTTCTTCCTCTCGCGACGCAGCCTCACCTATCGCGAAACAGCCTTTTCTAAATAAACACAAGCAACACTAAAGAAAGTTGCTACTCCTTTAGTGAGCCTGGGCGTTGGCACGCCGGCGGTCACGCTCCTCGGCGATCGTCAGCTTGACACCGCGGCCCTTGGGCAGGGAGATCCACGGCTTCTCAGTGCCAATGACGAAGACGTTGCTCTCACGGGTGGCGAACGTGTTGTCAATGGCGTCCTTGAGGTGGACAATGTTGAAGCCACCGTCGTGGCGCTCACGGTGGGTAATGACACCAACACGGCCCATGTTGCGACCGCCGGTAATCATAGCCAGGGCACCGGTGTCGAACTTGACAAAGTCAGTGATCTTGCCAGTGGCAAGGTCAATCTTGACAGTGTCGTTGACCTTGATGAGCGGGTCAGGGTAGCGGATGCTGTACAATGAAGAAATTTGGGTTAGTCGCCAAGAATATGAGAATAAAACGTACCAGCCGTGTGTCTCCGTTGCTTTTTTTGGTCGCCACCGCATGGGTCACATATTCTTCGTTCAACACGCTCCGCACTAGGGCAGGAGGAGAAGCTACTCCCCTCAAACCCAATCGAGAAGTTGGGTTTTCAAGGTCTGCCCCTGCGAGGATCTCAGAGAGCAGCAGGGAACCAGCCGAGAGGGAAAAAATCTTTCAACTCGCAGCCCCCCCGCAGCCCCCTCACGCTCGTCTCTCCCCGTCTCCATGATGTGAATTCGGAAGGTGCCAAACAAAGAATATTGCCCCACACGGTGGCATCCAAAGCTTGGTCCAACGGCTGATAGATGGGTAGATGAGAAACGTACGTTCTCGCATCATGCGTAACCAAGAATGGAATGCCGCCGCGGCCCAGCTGCACGCGCCGAACCTTGCCCAGCTTGTACTCGGCCTCCTCGGCCTGGATACGGTGCACGGTGAAGCGGCCCTTGGTGTCGTAGATCAGGCGGAAGTTCTCGCCGGTCTTCTCAATGGTGATGACGTCCATGAAGCCAGTCGGGTAGGTCGTGTCTGTGCGGACCTTGTGGTCGACCTTGATCAGGCGCTGCAGCAGGATCGCCTTGGTCTCGCGGTAGTTGAGCGCATACTTGAGGCGGTTGCGCAGGAAGATGATGAGTGGCAGGCACTCGCGCGACTTGTGCGGACCCGGAGAAGCCTTGGGTGCGTACACACCGGACAGCTTGTCCAGCAGCCAGTGCGAGGGGGCGCTAAGGCGCTTCTGGTGCTTCTTCCTGAAAAGAGAGTCAGAACATCTGCATTCTCGTTTTTGTTTGTGTCGCGGCTGTTTATCGACCCTCGGCAGAGCCGAGAAACAAGGAATGAAGCACGCAAGAAGACATCAAGCCTCTGGTGAGATTCAATACTTACATTCCCTTACCCATCTTGACGGTGGTTGTGCTGTCGAAATTTGGTGATGGGACAAATTAAAAGAATTGGATCGTGAACAAAAATTTAGAGTAGAATAGCAGGATGCCAAAAAAATTTAAATTGATAGTTCAGTTGACGAAGACTGAGGGTTTCAAGCCCTGAAAAAAAAACCCACAGAGCGGACTAACGTAAAGCGCACGTGACTCGAAGTATCTACACTGTACGAGTACTCGTATTGGTGGCCAATGGCATTGTACAGTACATGAAATGTATCTTTCTCCAAGATAAGATATCGCTGGGCTTGTATATATGTAAGCGTGGATTTTATGGGTCTGTGGATTGACTAGCATGATCCAGACACGCGACTGGTCACGCCTACTGGCTCACATATTACTCGCAAGTTTGAAATTAAAACACAGAGGTAAAAAAGTCGGCGATTATCATAACCGAAGTTCGTTAAGCAGACCGTGTCCTCCTCTATTGTTTCTAAAGGGGGAACGAGTTGTAACTGCGAAAGCTCAAAGTATGTTACGTGATGAACTATCCTGCAAACAGATGCTGGTTATGCTGCGAGCGCAGAATGCGCTGTAATACGCAGTAAAGCATAGCTTATAGCGCAATTGGTGTCAAGGGCAACCAGTCTTGCCATGACTTGCAGAGCGGACCGTCTACGGCTTTTTTATGTCTGCTGGTGTAGTATGCTACTTACCTGCGATTTTGTTTGTTCGAACTTACATTAATGAGGCGTGAGAACTCTGAACACCTGCCCTCTCCTTTCACCAACCGTTCAGACTTGACTAACTTTACCGAGCAGGCAGAGAGCCGCCCGTGGAGCAATGTCAATCCGCTATAAAAGAGATTGCTCTCGCTCTCTATCTGAATTACTCAGAATATGTGTGCTCCTGCTGACACGGCAAAACCCCGATATATAGCAATCCCTAAAACAAAAACACCAGCCTCGAGGTATCTGCTTGCTAGTAAATTCGTAAAATAAAAATCATTCAGCCCAGAAACACCTTGGAGGTTGGCACCCTTTACAGATTTACTGCTTGTGCAGCTCGCCGAAAAGATATACTGCCAGCCAGCCAGCCCTTGCTTTCCTTGTCATGCATATACAAACAAAGACCAGCGTGAGAAAAAACCACAGTCCGATACCAATATATAATGTATGAATGTGCCAGGCCGAATTTGACAGATCTTAAAGAGGATAAGGTGGGACTTGGGGATCATCCAAGAGTAATCGAGAGATGCCCATTTCGCCGACATTACCCAAGAATGCAGAGTTTGATGGCTCGCCAATGTCAAAGACCGAAGGATCGTGTGGCTCTAAAGGCTCAGCGCGCAGCAGTGAAGGCAACGGTGGTCGAGAAGGGAGGGATTTCTCCATCGTCGTATTAACTGACGGCTCTAGAAGAGTACTCGCTGCTGACATATTCGTAGCATCGTTTCCATTGCCAGAGCCACTTGCACCGGAAATCAAGTCGCCCTGTCCAATTTCTTGCGGCTGCAGCTGAAACACACCCTTTTCAATGCTGGCATATGTCTCCGGGTACTTGTTGCGCACCCGATCTCTCAGGTCAGTCGGCTGGCGGCTTGACAGATTGAAGTTGGGATGACGGTGAATTTTGGTCCATGCCGGCCCGTATATCTGGAGGCCTTCAAGGATCTCACGATCATCCTGGTCCGTAAAGGGCCGCCGCTCGCGACGATGCGACTTCTTGAATGGTCCCTGAATACCCAGCTTGACCATGTCTTCCATATTTCGCCGATGCACTCGCCTTTTGCGTAACTTGGGTTCTGGCCCCGTCGTTGTTGAGGACTCTGGTTTCATCACATCCGGATGAGGTGGCTGGCTGTATAGGTCATACTGGGCATCTTGCTCGATTAGTATGTCCTCTAGTGTCAGACTTGTCTTGGGTTTTAGCCGCGTTCTTGTTGATAAATCCGCGGTAGGTGCGTTTGGCGTTGCGAGTCGGTCTGGATGACTGAGCTTCCCACGAAGTTCATCGGGACAGCAAGTTCGGAAGCGGTCCTTCAAGTCGCCGGCTGAACGGTTGCAGAATGAGAACTCCGGGTCCTCAAGGATCGCGGTCCACTTGCCCAGGCCGTGCCTGCTAACGCCAATAAGCAGCTGGTTGGTCTCTTCTTCCGTCCATCGCCGGCGGGGTTTTGCAGCACGTCGTTTTGGCTTTGCGGCTGAGGCCGAGGCCGACGATCCGCGCCCCCAATCTCCGGCGGCTTCTGCCGAGTTTGACACAGAAGATGGCAATATGGGTGGTGCAGGAATACTGCTGGCTGTTGATGATGGCATACCCGACGCCAATAACGAATTACTAAACCTGTCTGCTTCCATAGCCGAAGTGGCGGTTACTCCTGTGAGCAGTCCCTCATAACCAAAGCTGCCGCCGCCACCCCCGCCATTCGCAAAGTCGGCAGCTAATGCGCCCCGGCCTAATGTATCCTTGGCGTCGAACTCTGAGGCAATGGGTGGGAACACAGCAGCGTTTGGCGGAGGTTCATGCAGGCCATTGATGATAGGAGGGAAGACCTGGCTGAGGGGCCCAACCTGCTGATTGGATTTTTGTTTCTTCAGCGGCTGGGGAAGCTGGATCAGCTCGTCTGTATGTGGAAGTACGCGAAGTCGTTTTCCAATGATGGATGCGGACGCAGACCCTGCCAACGAGGGATCGTCAGGGCTGCTTGGGAGGGCATTGAAGTCAGCACCTCCGGCATCCCCAGACATCAGGCGGATAGCGCGCGCAGGCCATCCGCTGCTGGAGGAATTGTTATTCTGGTCATCTTCGCTGGCTGCCGGATATATGGAAGCGTTGGTGGCTACCAATGTGGTTTGCTGCTGCTGCTGCTGCTGTTGTTGTTTGAGGGGAGTCGGACAATTTACCTCTGAGGCGTTGAGCTCGAGGGGGGGCAGCAGAAGAGCGTCACTATCCTCGTCATTGCTGTGGGTTCCCAGTGTGCTGTGAATTGACGGGAGGTGATCTCTGGAGTCGTTGCCATTTAGCAGGTGCATCAGCCGCGGCTCGATGGTAGCCATGATGGTGGTAGCCGTGATGCAGCAATGGCCGGGAGGTGGGGAGGGAAAACATTGGCGTCCGTTAGAAGGAGAGAGAGAAAAGGGAAGCAGGGCGAGAAGCTAAATCAGAGTGGGAGAATGAAGATGGGTGAGTTCGAGATGATTTGATCGACAAGGCTGAAATCCGAGACGTCAGGATTTAAGTAGGCGCGTTTGTTTCGTTTCCAATTGCTTAGCCTCGACCTGTTCCAGGACCTTCCGGTCTGGCAGCGTGTCCCAATCTCCGTTGTTTGTCGCATAGGACGCAATCCCAATAGATACTAGAGAGCACCAGACATACAAAGATACGGGACGCTCTCTTCTGTAGCAGTGAAGAGGGGGTTAGGTACGAGAGAAAAGAAGACGCAACAGTAGGCGTTAGCTAGTCCCTCTATTTAAGAAAGGACAGACTGCTGCACCTGCACGTGAAATATTATCATAGAATAAAAGGCGAAAGATACAAAAGCGGTTTGTGTTTGTTCTGTACTACAACTACCACAAATCTTCAAAGAGAGGAAGGAGCTGGTGCACCCCAATCTCGCCAGGAATATAGAGTCTAGAACACCCCATTCAGCTCGTTTTAGTGGCGATAACGATGAGGGGTAGGAAGGGGGTCCGCTGGCGGGTGCACGGAATATACTGTAGGCACACCTACTCCGTACTTTCTTCCCCCCCCAGAAAGAATAATTAAGTAAAACCCTCTGGGGCGATACCCGTGTCTAGCTTAGTTGCATTATCTTGCGGGGCTTCTCCACCGCCCCTTACAATTTCCAGCGTGCTTGGGAGTGCGATGTGAGAATACGTTTCGTCGAGGGGCGAAGCTGGAATGCCATCTAGGACAGTGCACCGGTCTCGCAAGGGGGGTATGTTGGTGATACACAGTATAAATGGCTTGCTGCTGGAGTCGGGAAGTCTGTCAACATTCTTATAGTAATCTAAGAATTTTATCCACATTGAGGCCATGCTGTTGCTGGCGCCATTCATAAATCTGGGAATCTGAAACCCGCCCTTAAATATCTCATAGCTCAAAGCCTCAAAGCCAAGATACCCAAAGCATACACACATGATACATAAAACCCAAGGGATAGACAGGGACGATTTAGCTAGCGCAATCTGCTAACTTGCAACTCCCAAAGGCTTTCAGCATGGCTTTTCGACTGCCAGCCTTTCCTTGGTTCGTGTTCACTATACTCGAACCGCTTTCACTGTAGGGCTCCAACTGAAAATTGGCGACGGAACCACCACGATTCTTCTTGCTAACATACGCTCCTGCTTCCTCTTCTCGCCCCCAACCGTAGGTTAAGCGGAAGCCTTCCAGCCATTCTCGCCCCGGACTGGTTTATTCAGGAGCAGATCGCGGAGTCCTTAGGGGCTCCTGGATTCGCTGCATCCACGTCCGTTGCATCAGACAACAGCCGCCTGGTGGCCCAGCAGCTAGGAAACACATACGGGCCTCTGTTCCTCGTGGGCGTAGCTGTGCTTTACACCAGCACAGAGTTGCGGGTCGTGCGGAATTACCTGGGGGCGCTGCTCATAGCGGACATCAGCCACGTTGGGCTTACCATTTGGGGGCTCGGCTTGGCTCGGTTTGTTGCCTTCGACAAGTGGAACGCGATGACGTGGGGGAACATTGGTGTCACGGTTCGTCCTTAGTTCCTGTGCATCCCATACCTGGACTTGGAGACTACATACATGTCGCGTAAAGGCGGCGCCTGCATGCTAAGCGGCAACTAACAGCCCCAAACCCCCTTACAGACCTGCCTTGCTATCACAAGAGTGGCCTATCTGCAGGGCCTCTTTGGCCCGGATAAACCGGTAACGACTGTTGTGTCTAAGAAGGCCATCTAAAAAGGGTCACATTGTTCCAATTTTCCGTTAGGACTGTCGCTACCCTCATCTCACCTGTGGCAAACCGCTGGGCAAAAAGCGTACCTTTCCCATCATTTGCATTGGCCTTGCCTGTCCAAGTCTTCAGTTGCATGACATCCAGAAATCTTGAAACGGAATAAGGAGCACACGAGGCAAACAAACACATATACACGCCTACCTTGGCTGTTCTATAGGCGCGGGAAAAATGGACAGTCATGAAAATACAGATTATTCAGAAGGGCAGGTATGCAATCTGGGAACGGCACGCCGTTCACACGGAGTTGCCGCAGAAAACGTCAACTACTCCATTCATTTCTCTCTCCACCGTGGGCATGGTGCAATCACGCTTAGCATTTGGCATGTTGCCTATCTCAGCTTTGGGATCTACGAGGTTTGAGTGCGGACAAGCACTGTCGCACGGCAGTGAGAAGCATGGCTTACTCGCCGGATTCTGTATCCAGCAAAACGCCTGGTCGTACAAAGATGTGGAAGCTGTGATACGGGCGTAAAGCGGAAGTAGGGAGACATGCCGAGTGGTGGAAAAAGACAGCTGACGAGGCTGTGGTGGCTTGGTAGCATGAGCGGTCAAGGGTGGCCAGCCGGTGGAGGGTGACGGGTGGTCCAGTATGTTGCACCGCCTGTGTCTGACGAACTGATGGTCTGGGATACCCGTAGAAAACGATGCAGGCGCCGTCAGAAACGGACTCGTAGAGGAGGCACCAATGCTAAACAGCAGCTTCCTAGCCTTAGCGATGTAGATGAGGCAATCATCGAAGATGACCCCCAAAGGAACCCCACTAGGAGCAAGTCTTTGATTCCGTGCTATCCTTCTTTCTACGAAAATAGCTTGAGTTGGTATTTCTTCAGGCTGGTTATACAGTTCTTCGACTCTGAGATATCCCAATAGCGATATTAGTCAGAAACTCAGACTCCGGAGATAAGCGTTATTAGCAGAAGCAGCCACCTCCAACGTCAGAAGTGGATTGCTCCTCCCCACACTCGGAGGCCCGGCGATAAAGTACCTTCCTTGACATACATATCTCGTGTAGTGGAAGTATCGTATTTCATCACCGGTCCGGATAAAATTATCAAGGTAAATCGTTTTGGCTTGTGCAAACTTCAACCTTCTGGTTTCCGCCCATTACCGAGCCTCCGTCGATGGTGCCCGTAACTCCTCTCCGGCTTGACTGACCCTCTCTCCCTGCCCCGCTTCGTCCTGTATTATTACGACCCTGTCCAGCCTGAGACGTATTCGACTGCCAAAGACCTCTGCTTTTATTTAGTCCCGTGACCCTAAACACTCGTCTCATCTCATACCACCAAAGTCTTCAAACTCTCCCCAGATTGGCATCGGCATGTCTGAATCTCCGGCTCTAGGTGATGATGGTGGCTCCCACCACGGCAGCGACAATGAAGAGCCAACCAACTTCATATTGGATTTTATGCAGCGAGCTTGGCTTAGCAGTAATGGAAATTATGTAATCCAATTTGATGAAAGAAGTGGTGGTGCCGAGGATGTGGATGACGATGAGGACAGCGACTTTCACGGTAAGTGGAAGCTTTGGAAGCTTCAATCGGAGAAGCAAGCAGAAACTAATATGCTTCATTAGAGGATGAAGATGAAGATGAAGAGGATGAAGAGCAAGAGAATGATGGCGAAGACGAGGATGATGATGATGAAGGTGATGACGATGGTGACGATGACGACGATTTCGTTGACGAAGGTGAGATCTGGCAAATGCTTTTACCTCATCCACATATTTTGTTCTCTCGTGCTTACGGACGATAATAGGCCGCCCGTTTCCACACCTTACTCGCCGGCAGTGGAACTTGGTCCTACAGGGCGGTACCCTTCACAATGTGCTGGACCATCTGCCGGGAATGGCAGGGTATGTGTCCAGTCAGACGCGGAGACGTCAGCAGGGGAACTCGAACTGGTTTCCCAAGGTACCCAGCGAGGCCGGCCGGGAGCTGATGGCCTCAGGTCTCTTTGGCACTAAAGAGCGGCCGAGGACAATGACAACCATTTCAAACAAGCCATATCATTCCCGGCCTGTCCCGCTACGGCTACTAGACCGAGAGCTTGGCCTGGCAGACACCACCGCCGACCGCTGGCGCAACGAGAAGCTCATGGCCCAGAGCATGATCCCCGCCACAAAACCCGACATGATTGTGCGCTACAATGCTCCCGTCTATCTCGGCCAGTTCTCAGATGACGGTAATTTCTTCTATAGCGCCACCAAGGACTTCCAGGTGCGCATGTACGATACCGCCAACGTGAACGAGTGGCAGCACTACAAGACGGTAGTTCACCCATCTGGCCGGTGGACCCTGACGGATGCGTCTTTGAGCCCAGACAACCGCTGGCTGGCGTTCACGTCCATGATGCCGCAGGTGTGCCTGGCACCAACTGACCCCCACGACGAAGGCGACCCGTATTTGTTGGACCTGCTGGAAGGCGCCGATGAGGATAATCGGTATCACTCGTATGCTATATTCTCGGTGCGCTTCTCTGGCGACGGCCGGGAGCTCGTGGTCGGCACCAGCGCTAGCACGATCGTTGTCTACGACATAGAGTCTCGCCGCGTGTTGCACAGCATATACGGCCACGACCAGGACGTCAATGCCGTATGCTTTGGCGACAAGGCGTCGCCGCACCTGCTATATTCAGGCTCAGACGATACAACTATCAAAGTGTGGGACCGGCGCAGCCTGGGCGATGGCCGGCCTGCCGGTGCCTTTGTTGGTCATTGTGAGGGAGTCACGTACATCGACAGCAAAGGCGACGGGCGTTACATTCTTTCCAACGGCAAGGACCAAACGATGCGCCTGTGGGACTTGCGCATGGCTATGAGCACGGCTGACTTTGACCGCAACGACCCGACACGGCTGACTCGTGACAACTCGTATGACTACCGCTTTCAGCGCTATGACGATAGGCGGTCATTCAAGCATCCGTTCGACAACTCAGTTGTGACGTTCCGAGGCCACCGTATCGAGCGCACGCTCATCCGCTGTCACTTCTCGCCACCAGCTAGCAGTGACAGCTCCTACGTCTATTCAGCCAGCCATTCTGGCAAGGTGTACATATGGAACCTCGATGCGACATTGGCTGGAGTCATTGACGTTCGTAAAGCTACCTCGACCACCATTGCTAAGTTGGCTGCCGAAGAGGATGCGAGCGGCATCGGCAGTCACAGTGTTTCAATCCGTCACCAGCCCCACCGCCGCAATGCGGACGGTCCCTTATGTGTACGGGACGCCAGCTGGCATCCGACGGCGCCCGTTCTCGTTGGTATGTTGCTGACGGCTCTACGTTTCCTTCTGCCGGTGCAGTGCATCTGTTTAATTTGAACAAATAATCGCTGACAACCCAAGCCTCTGGATTTGATGCCGATAGCATGGAAGCGGGCACTTGCTCGGTACACTCTTGTTCCTTATCGCAGGACGGTGATGCTGGAGGACGAGAGCAGAGACTGTATGACGAAAAGCTGCGTCCGATGCCTGCCTGGCGGGCATCGGTCAGAGGCGTTGCCTCATTTTGGTAGGCGTCTAAGTCAATGAGTACATAATGAAGTCCAAGAGGCAGATCACATGGTTACAGCGAATGCATCGAGATGTTTGCAATACGCTGCACAAACGCGCAGCAATTAAAGCCCCGGAGGACCAAAAAGTTCTAATATGTGCTATACAAGACGCCGCTTCCCTAGACCCTGTTTAACTGTCTGTTTTCATACAGACGCTCTCCATACCCCTAGTCCTATGCCAAGGGCATAAACGAGATGCCAACATAATATGCACACTAGGCAGACAGACAAGCTGCCTGCCCATGCCTTCGATTTGCTTTGTTTTCAGTTGCTAATGACTTCCTTCAAAAAGGTTTGTCGGAACACCTGTCATGGAATGGAAATTGTGTCCATCTCTCGCACTCAATCGGTGAATAGCCTCGTAGGTTCGCCTGTCCGCTGACACGTAGATCCTCTCGTCGACAGAAAAAAAAATCCGTTTACGCGCCGCCAACAAGAATGTTGTTCAGGGGGATGTGGACTGATACAGAACAGTGGTTAGTGCTTCTTCGGTGATGTTCAAGCGCATGGATGTTGCCAACGTACCCAACTTAACGAAGTAGCCCACGGCGCCCATGACGATGAAACCGACGCCGACAGCCTGACTGATCTTGACAAATTCCTTAACATCGGCTGTTCAAAAGCATGCAGAGTTAGTTACTGCGCATCCACCTGCGACGAATGCTTCCTCACGAGAGGTCACATTTCCACTCTTCACGTTGCCCCCTGGTGGTACAGGCCAACAGCTTCTCATTTTCTCCACCAATTGACGAAAAGATCGTGTGAACGTACGCTTCTGGCAGCGGTTGATGAACTGCAAGCCGTCCTTCACGAACTCCCGCGGGACGTCTAGGATCTCTTGGATTTGGTCGGACATGGTGACGAGAAGCTTTAGACTTGAGTGTAGAGGGCTAATAAGCAGACAGAGCGAATGCTGCTTGAGCAAGTATTCTCTCTATGTTGAGATAGGCGAGGGAAGAGATGGATTACTGTCTCCGAAGTCGTTGAGCTAGGCGGTTGCGTGCGGTATATCAAGAGAACGCGAAAAAGGAGGCTGTCGAGATGAATTAATGGGGAAATTTGCGCCCGTGCCACGTAAGATACTATTAGCAAGCTGGCCAATTGGCACTGATGCCAGATCGCCTAATAAAAGCCCCTACATAGTATTATGCTTGAGCTTCCTAGGCTTTAAGTCCGCGCGCCACAATATTCATAGCCACAGTTTTTTGTACAACACTTGCACAATCACACTGTACGCACATGTTTTATCGGGTTATCCACTATTATTACATACTGCACAGGAGAAACAAGCTCCTTCCTCCGAATCGCCATACATTCTTTGGGGCGTTTTGCGACACCAGTTATCATATATTCTGCTTCTTCCTCCGTCGTCAACAGCTTCATCCAATTTGAGCCTGGCAACCCTCTTTGATGTCCTTTGATACCGACTCCAACGGCTGGTATCGGACTCTATAATTTATATTTCTGTCACACTCAGCTGGGCGCTGAAAGGAAAAGAGGCAGAGGAGCTTCTTGCGGAAAGCCATTTCCGTACCGTTCCTATTTCCATTTCCTCTTCTACCCCCGAGGTGCTTTCTTCCTTTCGCTTCGCAGGACAATAGCGATCGGAAAATTTAGGAGAAACAACGCGTTCAGACTCCTCACCGTTGCCGTCTCTGCCTATCATCGACTCCGACTACTCGCTTTCTCTTTCTGATCGTCGAAGCTCGACCAACGCGTTTCCCTACTGAGTCCGAACGAGACAGCTTCGCACAGCCTCGCCTTCCACCCTGTTTACGCAGCCACGCCGTTCTCGATCGTCTCCTTTTCGACCCTGTTTACTTGCTGCCATCCGCATTGTGCTTATTTGTTCTGCTTTTTATTTGTTTCACATCTTGTTTCCAGATTTCGCAACGCGGCACGGAGCTTGTCCTAAGAAGTTAATACATACCCGCCATCATCCTGTCTCAGCCGCCTCTGCCCATCCCCGGTTCAGCCAGATAAACTGCAGCCTCCTAACACAACCTGTACTAGACTCTTGTTCTGTCCACGGAAGTGAAAACGAAAGGAGCTGGAAAATATCTTGAGGTTTAAAACACACCGACCAGGTCAGACTGCAAGCACAGAGCTTCGTCTACAGCGCATATCGTCTTCTTTCTTGAGCAAAGAAGCTTCATTCATTGTATCGAATCACTTGTTTTCCGGGAATTCTGGAGTGTACGTATCATTGGCTCTTGTTTGTGTTTTACTTTCATTGAACCTCTTCCTGCTTTTGTCTTTCTGTTTCTTCCATTCCCGTCATTGTTTTCTGTACTTTTTTCTTTCTTCACAGGCGGGTTCCTGGGGAAATGCTTTGGGGTCCTCGGTTACTGATACCAAACCATGGGTCGCCTACAGAAACAGCGTGTGCCTCTGAATCCAGCTCATCTTCATAGGACAGTATTCGTGCCCTGAAAGATTAAGCTCCTCTTTGTTGTGTTCAGTTGCTGTTTTTCTACCCAAATATATTAGTTAGTGAAACAGCTGAACTATGGCGGAAGAGGATTTTGAAATCGACATCTACGGCGATGCCAATGGCGACCAGGCCTCGGGGACCCAAGACGAAGGCGGACAACAGCACCACAGCCACTACAATGGTGATGATAACGGACAAGGCAACGGTCAAGGGCACGGCGACGGATACGATGACCAGAACAACCAGCAGCATGATGACCAACAGCGACGGCAATCCGACAGCTCAGCACGGCAATCCACAGCCCTATCCCAAGGTGTCAAGCGGAAAGAGGGTTCTGATGACAGACAAATAGACCCTGGTGCCACCACGGCGATTATGGTTTCGGAGCTGAGTTGGTGGATCACCGATGACGACCTTCGAGGATGGATACGGGCTGTGCAGTGCGAGGACGAGCTGAAAGATATCACATTCAGCGAGCACAAAGTTAACGGCAAGAGCAAGGGGTATGGCCGATTCACTATCGTATTTTATTATTACGTTGAACACTGATCAGCGGACTGACAACATTATTTTTTTCTCGAAACAACAGACAAGCCTACATCGAGTTCGCATCACAGCAAGCTGCGACAGCGTCCAAGCACAAGATAGAGTCTCTGGCTACAGGCGAGTATCAGCCAGGCCAGAAGAAGCACTCGGTCATATACTCGTCGCCGACGGCAAACCCTTTCCGTACTCTTCCGAAGGAGGCGCCGAGCCGCGGTGGGCGCGACATGCAAGTTCGGCCTACGCCAAGCGGCGGATACCAAGACCGCTCTGGTGGAAACTTTGGTGGCAACCAGGGTGGAAACTATGGCGGTGGCTATCGTGGCGGGCGAGGCGGAGGAATGTATGGCAATCCCCGCGGCGGAGGCATGGGCAACCCCAACTTCAACCGTAACTTCAACGGCGGCAACATGAACACATTCGGCAACAACAACGGCATGAGTTTTGGTGGCCAGATGGGCGGCGGTGGATTTGGGGCTGGTGGAAACAGCGGCGGTTTCCGAGGTGGCATGGGAGGCGGTATGCGCGGGGGTCCCAACATGCGTGGTGGCCGCGGCGGTCCTATGAACGGCATGATGGGCGGCATGGGGCCGGTTATGGGACCCATGGGTGGCATGGGCCCAATGGGTGGCATGCCTGGTCCTATGGGCGGTATGGGCGGCATGGGAATGGTGGGAGGTGGGATGCCCGGTAAGTGGCCTATCCATGCATTTTGATGCTCAACCGTTTAGCACAGGCTACTAATCGCATGTGTACATCCACACGACAGGCTTCCAAGGAATGCACCCCAACTTTACGCCCAACTTCTTTGGCGGCGGCCAGGGAGGCGGCGGTCCGGGAGGGAACGAATGGCAGAATCCTCATGGGGCAAAGCGGCCGCGGCCAGAGTAGTCATCCGGAGTCGGCTCCTAGCTCTTGGGGCTAGTTTCGCGGGCAACAGTGCTGGGGCGCGTTTGCTATCTCTTGGCCTTTCTTACCTGGAACAGAGGCCCACCGGCACATCCACAAGTTTGTTTTGTTAGACTGGCGCTTTCTATCAGTTCTAGCCCTTAGAACCGGCTGCAGAAAGCATTTGAGGGAGGAGGGGAGAAGAAGCCCGTCCGCTATTTGCAATGCCCAAACCACTGATGCTGTGGACAGATTGCGGACTGGCTGTTGATGCCGGCAAGTTTGCTATATGCAACACACTTTTCATCCCTGTTCTTTTACCTACTTTTATCGTCTCGTGTAACCAAATGGAATTACGTATCTTGGGACGGCACAGGGCCGAAATCAAGGGATGGGATCATTTTGTTTTATTCATTTTCATATCTGTATCGCTATACTATCTCTGTTCGCTGTTTTAACTCAAATCAATCAAAGCTCGAGTCCAGTGCCGGGACATGATGTGAAGGACAATCTACATGCATACTTGCCGTGCAACTCAGCTGAGTAAGCGATATAACATGTCAGCCAGCAATCCACGTTGCACCTAAACTTTATCCCATCCTACATACTACGTATTCACCAGGCAATTTGGGCTCAGGTTACTATGTACGATCAGACTTGCGTCTCTCGAAACGCTTTCCACATAGTAGCATCTTCTACCAAGTGTCAGATACAATACTCGTTAAGTCACGGGGCAAGAGCACGTTTGCAGTTGAACCGCCGTTTTACTTATTATTGAGCAAGTTTGGGTACTCCGTAGGGCTCCGCTCAGAAAGGATTAGCGTGCACAGAGCTTTTAGCGTGCAGAAGAACAAGATCCCCCGAAGTACCTTTACAGCGGAAGCGACGTGCGCCTGCCCCTCACCCACACAATTGTGCCCGCCACGGAGTTTCTTCGCCCCAGATGCTATTTCTGCTTTGTGGGTTGAATCGAGGGTTGAGCTTAATAAGAACGAGAGACAGACGGGATCCCGCCTATGCACTGACGAAGTCGTCCTAGTAGGCGAGTTCAATGGCAAGAAAGACACATGATGTCTTTGCTGTGGGATGGCTCCATTCGTGATGGCAGGTTGCGCCCCAAACAGAAAGAGACATTTGAGCAAGTTTCTCTGACGGCCGGCACTAAGAGGGCGGCCGGCCACGTTAGGGACTGAGCCAATAATAAAAAGAGCCAGCCAGCCAGCCCGGCCAGTTCTTCTCTTCCAGTTCTCTCTATTATTCTACTGCATCGTTCGCTTTGTCGACTGTTCAACATATCAGCACGGTTTCAATCCGGCTCGAAAACAATCAGCCCTTCCTCATTGCTCAAGTAGGCAGTTCTTCACGGCGGAATCCGAGGCAGCTTGACGATAAGACTCTTTTATCTCGGTTCAAAACTCTAAAAGCACGCACACACGGGTCCCGGCTCCAGGAGAGACGCAAGCGGCATTTCATATCAAGGTGTCGCTTATCGTGGGCGGCGCCATCTCCTCCTCTTTCTGCTCTATCCCTCTTTTTCTTCCTCTCTTTTCTCCTCCCATCTCTGGATCCCAAAATGGGTATGACGGACAGCATGGACAGCTCATCCTCGAGCAGCAGCTCAATGACCGTCTTCACCGTCGCCACAGACACGCCACTCTACTCCGCTAGCTGGACGCCTTCATCCACAGGAACATATGCCGGAACCTGCATATTTCTCATCGCCCTCGCCACCATCTTCCGCTTCCTGCTCGCCGGCAAAGCCCGCGCCGAGTCTCGCTGGTTTGACGCGGAGCTTGACCGCCGCTACGTTGTCGTTCCCGGCAAGCCGACGCTGTCGCAGCGGGTGTCGCAAGACTCGGACACGAAGCACATGATCCTGTCCGAGAACGGCGTGGAGGAGGACGTGATGGTTCTTAAGAAACGGCATGTTCACACGCGGCCGTGGCGACTGTCTGTTGACCCGGCCCGGGCGGTACTCGACACGGTCATCGCAGGCGTTGGATACCTCCTGTACGCTGCCCCGATCCTGGACAATTTCTCCTCTGTTTCTTTGTTTCTGTTTCTGCTCTGCCCACACTGACATGCCCGATAGGATGCTTGCGGTCATGACCATGAACGTCGGCTACTTTATGTCTATTCTGGGCGGGACGTTCCTTGGCAGCCTTCTGGTTGGCCGGTATGTCCTTCTCTCGGAGCATTAAACCATGCCAGCACGTTATCTTTGATTTTTTTTTTTTTTGTTCTTTTCTTTTTTCTCATCCAGACTACCTCTGGGTGTCTTATATCATGACGTATGCAAAGGGAGTTTATTTGGGATAAACGACATGCCATTTCGGGCTGCTGTTACTCTGGTGAACCTTTTTTTATGATAAATTAGGGAGAGCATCTCCCATTCCAGCGTCGGCGATGGTTGTTTAACGAAGCCAAACTACGGAGTAAGTTTTGGTGCTGTAAGTACCTTTACATCTGCGTGCTTTTAGGTGGTACTACTAAGTTGATCGCCTGTGCAGAAATGCGCGCAAATGTGCTCATGGCGTCGCACTATCCAAAAAAGGAATTAGCTCAGCCGTTTGGACTGGGGCTCAAAGGCAAAAAGTTGTCACTTTGCTGGCAAATTGACCGCAGTATACATATTACGTACTATATTAATACGGGCCTCTTCCTATATACATAGTAGTAGCAAGTCCTGTTAAGTGCCTCCAGATTCTGGTAGACCCGTCTGAGCAGAACTGCGCATATGCAGTCCAACGAATATGCGCATACATGCATATGTGCTTAAGCGCTCAATTATGATGTCTCAGAAGAAGCTGTACGATATACCGTCTTAAGGTAACATATGCTATTACGAAGTGGTTTGCCCATGTCCCTAGGTACACTTTAATTGATGGTTAGCAGTTGTTTGCATATGTACATAACCCATATATGCATTCCCGTTCTATTAGCATAAGTAGATCTGCACCACATTACTTCCTCTTTCAGTATATAAGTTGGATAATAGTAAATCTCTGTCCAGGCCACACCAGAAACAGAAAAGGTTATAAAAAGGTGAAATCCAACCTTCCGCATTTGGAAGGTTGGCTTACACGTCCGAAAAGAGGAATTACACAGACATGCAAGAAGAAGGATGCAAAATAGAGCTGAAGCAGCTATAAAGTGTGTGAGATGCGTTCACGAGGCAGTTACACACAATATTGCCCACCATAAGTATACATCATGCACTCTTATTTCACGCGGTTTCAGAGTAGGCAGACGTGAATACCCGTGGACTTGCCCTTCCGCATCGAACCGTTCTATTATGGCCATGTGTAATTGGTCGTTTCGTTCATCTTGGAAATCTTTGGTTGGCGTAGTGTAATGAATGTGTAGAAGTGTATCATTACGCGGAAAAAATGAAAGAAAAACGTCCTCCCATCATCCCCGATGACCTATTCGATATCCTTCCACACCAAGGTGCGCACAATAACCCGCCCGTTTATGTATTTTTCCCATCATACCACCCTCAGGAAAAATTAAGAAAGGAAAGTAAAGATATATGAAAAATACTGCATAAAACGGAAAGACAGACGCGATAAAAACGCACAAGCAATTACCGTAGTCACCTTACTTTGACAAAAGCCTGGCAAGTACGTCTTGGAGCCGACAAGTCTCGTACAAGCATGTACTTTTAAACCTTCTTGTCTCCATATCACGACACAGTTTGGTCTCTCTTTTGTCGGTTCCAAGCACATGCTCCCTCCATCCCCGTATATTGCCCGGATGGCAGCTACTTCGTTGCTGAGATCAAGAAGAGATAGGAGGGGAGGGAGACAAAAATATGAAATTAGATGATAGTGGATTATAAAGACGCAGAGCTTTTTGGATATTGCGTGTCAACCCCGTAATTGGGACATTACATGTAAACGGAAGCGTGACAAGGGGAGATGAGGGCAACCAGACATCGGCTTTCATGGCACGGGCCAAGAAGCAAATAACAGCAAATAAAGCAGACAACCCCATACAGAAACCGAACGGGATGAGATGCCAAGTTATGGGCAAGAGACCTCCCGTTTGTAGAACGGGAGTGGGATGCATTGTAAGCTGGCTATCAGCGCAGCATGGTGAAGTAGTCCGTGAGAGCCTTGTAGGAGGAAGTGAGGGGGGTATGCGTGGAATAGTGAAATCGTTAATATATGGGTCCTCTCGGCCCACGGGCAACACAGAAAATACGCGACTCATGGCATCTCGCGTTTGATCATGACTGATGCCCCGAATGCTGTGGCATAGCATATTGGTTGTTGCGCTGCACGTAGTTGGAGTAGGCCAGCGCCTGGTTGGGATCCATGGGCACATTGGGAATGTAGCCCGGTGCCATGTGTGCATTTTGTGGCAGCCGTGTCTGCTGCGAGGCCAGGTGGCTAGAGCCGGTCTCTTCTGGGGATTCAACCTGGTTGGACTCTTCGACACCGTTCTCGCCGGCCGACGCCGGTTCCGGTGCATTTAAGCAGGCCTAAGATTGTTCACGATAGTTAGCATCAAAATCCGGTGGTAAGAGGGGCCTGTTCTGAGTGCTGGGAGAGCGAGGGCTTACCTGGATCAGGTTTTTCCCTTCGGCCTTCGTAACAAGTGGCTGCAGCTTGGGCGTAGTGAACGTGTACACAAGACCGGTTTCTGAGACGACCAGCAGCAGAACCTGTGTACCCGTGAGAACAGACAGCTCGTATGCCTGGATCGAGCGCGTTAGCGAAAAGAGTCCCCGCCACGATGGTCCGGGAGAGGGCCAATAAAAGAGCGAACCTTTTTCATAATGCCAGCTTTGCGCTTAGAAAATGTGATATGGCGACGGGACTTGTCGCTGATAAACTTGATTTCGATCTTGCGGCGCTCACGGCCACCCTTCTCGTCATCGTCGTCATCGTCGTCCATCACGGGCATGCGCTGCCGCTTAGTGCCACGGCCTTCAGCCGCCGCGCCGTTGCCAACAGACTGTGCCTCGTCCAGGTCGTTTGGCGTAGACTGGTCGTGCTGTTCTACGATATCAGCCATTGTGTCGGTTTGCTGGAACTTCCCAGCTGCTGATCGTGATGATGTGCGGTTGCTTGTCTCGACAGAAGGAGCGCGTTGTGGGCACGAAGGCACGGACGTGTCCACGCTCTCAAAATGGGGGGGGGGAAGATGAAAAGAGCGAGAGGATGTTGCAAGAGGCTAAGCTCTTACGGTATCGCAAAATGGGAAGGAAGTTGAGCAGAAGGTAGCCGATGCAACGAAGAGTGCGAGTGATGGGCAGTGGAGTGATGCTGTTTTGAGCGTTGTGCCGACGGGCCTATACTGGATCTGGGTTTGCGTGGAGAGTTTTTGGGTATTAGGTTGTTCTGTGTCGCAGAAATTTGGTTGGGTGCTGGCCAGCCTGAATCGAGACTGGTACAGTTCAGCCTTTTTGGGATTTCGCGAGCTGAGCGTGTTCTGGTGCGTTTTTTGACGGGATGAATCAGATATATGGCCCTTTATGACACAGCCTTTTCTGATCGGTCCCTCTTTTTGTCCGACTGTACTATATTTCGTCTTTATAATAGAAAAGACACAGGAAGCCGTTAGGACAGAGCGGGAAGCAAAAAAGAGCAAGAAGGGTTAAGTTGCAAGTTATTTGGGGGAAAGCGGGTTTCTTTAGGAAAAGAGAGAGAGGAGGGAGGTTTTGTGGCACGCGCAAGGGGGGGTGGGAAAAGAAAGGGAAATGCTGTGCCCTTGTCTCGCTGAAGAGCGTTAATGAAAACGGGCGAAGACCAGTAGCAAATGAAAGGTCACAGGGGCAGGAAGGCACAATACAGAGATTGATAGGTGTTGACGGCGGCGTCGGTTTGGGGGTGGGTTTTTGGGGCCGGCTGGTGGAGGTTGGTGGCGGCTGGAAATTCCGCAACAGCAGAGGTTGAGCGGGTAAGCACGCTAACGAGCAAGACAGAGCCAACGGCCTAAACAGGGAAACTACGAGCACAAGTACAGTCTGGCTGCAAGACGAGGTAATCTGAAAGCCGATACAACGAGGAAAGAAGAAACGGCTAAACCCACAAGCTATTTAATCCATATAAAATCGTTTAGAGCGGAAGCTGCCCACGAGTTACTGCTGCTGCCGAGGAAGGGCGAGAGAGAAGATACTACAAGCGTGTACTCGTACATAGGTACGACTAGCTATGATAGAGGGGCAATAAGCTTTTTGAGAACACGGCCCAGCAGGCAGCAGAGAGAACGGGAGTAGCTGGGAAGGGGAGTATTGGCAGGGGTATAGTGTTCCTCAAGGTACTGTGGGACAATAAAAAGAGACACCCTGGAAATGGGGAACTAGTGGAGAGACACAGAGTACAGTCAAATACGTACGAAGCAGAAAGGGCGTTGCATCGAGGGACCCCTACTCGTACCGTGCGATGAACAGAAGGAACAGTGGTGAGGCCGAAAAGCCCAAAAAGAGAGGAGAGCGTGGGGAGGGAAGCGAGTTCTCCGTACGGCAGGGAATTGACGTTGCCGAAGGGAAGGTGGTATGCCGGGGGTGTCGACCGGGATATGTGACAAGGGGAGCAAAGAGGGTCGCGCACGAGTTAATAGCGTGCTTTGAAGGAGGGGGCGCGGCGTGCTAGGATCTCTTAGGGCCTGCCTGGGCCTGCTAGCCCAAGCTCTCGTATGAAGCACGATATGAGTTTCCAGACAAAGACAGTGTCGACACTGGCGGCTGGTGAACGAGCGGGGGGGGGACCTACTGTCTTGCTAGGAAGCGCATCTGGAAGAGGCGGAAGGCCGCCGAAAAGCACCAAAGAGAAAAGAAGCATGAGAGACCATCGGCAGAAGGGTGCGAGCTGTGTGGAGGGATGTGCACTGCTTAGAGGGCAGTCGGCGATGCTGATTGGCCGCTGTCCGTCAACGTGCTTGTGACCCGTCCACCGATGCGGTTTTTGTAAGAACGACAGCACTTGGCCTTGGTAATGGCGCGGCATTGTGGGTTGCGATTGCCAGTTGAGGGCTCATTGTTTCTCTCTGCTTTTTTTTCTTTTCTTTTTTTTTGTAGCGCACGCGGATCCTTCTCTCCACCCACCACACCTTCAGCGTTGTACTACTATGTAGCCTGGCGTGTCTCGACTGCAGGCATCTGCCTCTCTACTGCGGGCAGCCATATGCATGGCGAGGTATGTACTCCGGGCCTTGCTTATCTTGCTTATCAGCCAGGTATGTAAGATATTTCTAGCGCTAATAGGTCGCCGCTTTGTTGGTTTTGCTCCCGTTTTATTGCCATTTTTCAGCTTCCGCCCCATACAAGCAAGATAGAATGGTCCCTCGTACTCCGTAAGTATGTAAGGCAGAAGCCATGGTCATCTGTGTTGCGCCATTCCTAATCGGTGCTTGTCAGACTGCTGAAAACAAGCAAAATGTGATCAAGCGGATTATCATTTAATACTAAATGGGCTGGAAGGCAAAGCACCCGAGAACAAAAAGCACAAAAATGAGCAAACGGGGCTAGCGGGCTAGTGTTGGAAAGGTCTCAATAGACTGGCCAGGTAGCGTCCCTCCAGCGCGCCCGAGTAAAAAAGGGATAATAACACTGCGCCCCACAAAAGCACCACAGGCAAATGACAACAAATTATTTTGATGCCAAAATATGGGTCCAGATTGGGGGTGGGCATGATCAGGAGGTGCCCAGTGCGAAGTCAAGCATGGCCTTGTCCAGACTCCGAGAGAGAATGCTGCCGATTTCCATCCGAATTACGACAACAAGGCCTCCAGTCTCGAGTTTCTGAGATCGCCCACCCCTCCGGTTTCAGCTGGTTTCTGGTTGGGTTTTAATTTAAAAAAAAAAAATAGAAAAAAAGTGTAGCCAGCGGCAGGAAAACGGATTGCAAAAAAAGGAAGAAGAAAAGAGCAATTCCCGATTTTCCGATTTCGCGGATGCGATGGCAGACAGCTCCGGTGCATGGTAACGGGGCACTGTGGTCTGTTTTGTATAAAAAATTATAGTACGCAAAAAGCGATAAAAGAAAAAGGGAAAAAAAGACACCATCATCAAGCGCGTAAAACCTACCGGAGGGTTCCTTGCCTTTAGCACATGCAATTCTAATGGCTGCCGCCGCCGCCGAAGACGGTTTGGGATGAGCGCCTAAAAGTATATTATTTTACACGGTAGATACGAGTGCTCCGCAGGAATGCAGAAGGTGAAAATTGAGGGACCGCTACTGCCAGGCAGTCCGCAAAAAAAAAAAAAAAAAAAA